>CM057227.1:92491268-92776717 GCA_029891385.1 Erythroxylum novogranatense | reverse complement strand
CCTTCATATCCTTATCAAGTTTCTAAACTTGTTTGTTTAGAGTCGATTTATTCAGCAGCAATGAGGATTCGCCTCAACACTTGTTTTTCAACAACAAAGAATCGTTGTCAGATAAGCTTCCACGCTTGAGACATGTGTTTCAATAATTTGTAGAGAGGCGAGGAACATATACAATCGATCAGAATATCAAGATCATAGAGTCAAGTATACGAGATATGTACTTCCAAGCCAAGGCATAGCTTTCAGAATTGAGTTGATCTCCACAGAGGTCGATTTTGCGTAATGTCACAGAAACAATAGAAGAACATTTTAACTTGCCAATCGTAAAAGAACAATATCGAATTCTTTCGATAGTACCTCTCTCAGGATCATCTCGCAGTAGCCTTAGTTTGGCTTGTTCTGATCTTGATAAATGCGTATAGAACTTCTTCTCTTTCTCTTCACATGCTTCATCAATCAATTGCAGACCGCTTCGCAACTGATCCAAGTCATGTCATCCAAAATCGTTCTCGTTGAACTTTCACTTCAGCTTTCTTCACGCCTGCTCCACAAAATTTGGTGGTTGTAAATCAGTACCACCTTGATTATCGCATCGCCCAAAGATTGGATAAGAAGTCGACGCTCCAAATGGTTCTCGTGCATATGGTTCTCGCAACTCTTTTCGCTGATCATAGAAATTCTTGTAACCCCTATCCAACAGATGTGAATGTCAGTAATCAAATTCAAGTGATTTGAAGAAGGCTTACAAATCTCTTTGGTTTGTCTCTTGATGATGAGAGATTTGGTCTTCTTTCCTCTCAGAATAACCAATGTGTTCCCAACTTTCTTTGAAAAGTTAAAGATACTTGATGGAACACTAGTCATCACACTTACTACTTTCTCGAGTAACCTTTGTCTCATAACATGTGTAGCAATTTGTTTCAGGACAATGAAGACCGAAAAGTAGTAGAAACTACTTCTTCAAAATTGGATTGTCGGGGATGAAGCAGAGTATCCTCGAGATTAGCAAAGAATAACTTCGACATTAACTTCAAAGAATATCACTCAGATCATCAATCATGACATTTGTTTAGTATCAACAATGCCTTTTCTTGTCTTCGCCTTCTTAGACTTTGGTTTTGTTGTTTGACTTCCTTCCTTTCTGACTCATTTTCTTTCGCCTTGTGACCTTTTTAGGTTGCGCTTTTATCTTCCGTGTTCTTCTTTCCTTTTCCTCCATTCCTCGAGATCGAAGTTTCAATCATTTTCAAGGATTGATGATGTGGACTTTGTAGCCTTGATCCTCAGAGTTGAGAATGCTCATTGGCTTCGAGTCTTGGATTTACCGCTTCTTTTTCGCTTCGTAGTTTTCGCCTGGTAACCTTCGCTTTTGAATGTCACTTGGCAGAGGTTCCCTTTACGCTTCAAGTCACCGATTCAAAAATCGAACACCTTCGACTTTGATTCCTGAATGTGAACTTCTTGTTTCCTTCATAGAGACCGCTTCAGATACGCCGCCTCAATCGTTGCTTTCTTGGCGATTCGCTTCTTTCTCGTCTCAAAGTCTCGCATCCATTTTCGCAATTGATGTTGAATCGATGTAGTTTAATAGATATCTTCGCCTAATCGCCTAATCCAACTGGATGCCGATTCTCTCAACACTCTTGTCAACAAAGATCCCATACGGACTAGTGTTTGTATCCTTTATTGATTTTACCATGTACTCAAAAATCAAAATGGTAAATCTATTGGGTGATGATTCGAAGATGAAAAATACATTGTTCATCCAGGTAGTGACTTGATGTCGTGAACCTAATCTAGGTAACACACAATCACATAGTACCGCGAACAATACCCTTACCTTTGGTACCAAACCAAGAGGCTCTCCTTTCACTGGGTTATTTTGTCCATAAAGTTGATGACTAACTTCATCTTCGCTCATCTTAAGCTTAGTCATCCATTTCACATGTTAGTGAGTCGAACTCCATCCATCTGACATTCACCGACTTTCTCCAAAGAACTCCTTCATTACTATAACCGAGTGTGTGTCTACATACCACACGATTGTATCATCTATCGATTTAGTATTCTTCCGTAACTCATAAACTTCTCCGAGATAGACTTCATCTCGCATTTCAAAGAAGTTTTCCAACCTGCCGCGATTATCTCGCGCTCTATATCCATCTCTTCGCTTCGAAGTTGTTCAAGTTTACCAATCTTCCCGATCCCGATCCCGGATCAAGTCGCAAAATAGGCTTGACATTCATCTTGCTGATTCTGATTGAGTAGAACTTTGCTTCAAGAAATATCACAGAGATTTAAGAGAACTAACAATTGTGAATTATGTAAATCCCAAAGGTCGGCTTTTAGGATTTTATAGTGAATTCTAGAACGATTCTACTTCTCGATGATTTGATGTTTTTCCGCTAAAACTCTTTTTTGTCAAAGAAGTTTTATATCTGAAACCGTAACGCCCTTAACTCCACCGTCTGCCTTGTTGTCTTCATGAAAAACCGATGAATGCCCCGTTAACTCCTCCGCTCATCTCGCCCGGCCTTCATGAAAACCGATGAATGGTCCGTTAGCATCACCATATTGAGGTCAAGGCTCGATTTCTTTAAAGGATCTTCACTTAGTGGTTTTGTGAAGAAACCACCGACCGATATTTTGTTTCACGAATCGTAGATCGACGACTTTCGCCTCGAACGTAATCTCTCAAGAAATGATGTCCGACTTCTATGTGTTTGACCCTGAATGTTGTATTGGATTCTTTCGTAAGTCGATGTATGGTGGTGTTGTCGCAGATATTGGAATCTCTTCCTCTTGTATTGAGTAGTCCTCCAATTGATACTTGATCCACAATATTTGTGAACAACAACTTCGGTATATATATTCAAATTTTAAGCAGCTGATAATGCAATCGAGCTTTGTCTCTTGCTTGACCATGACACTAGGTTTGGTCCAAGAAAGTGACAGCCACCACTGCATACCATCTTTGTTTCTAACTTCACAAAGTTTTGGTCGAATGTAACTTCGTAACTAGAATCACATAATTGACTAATATTTATCAAGTTATGCTTTAGACCATCAACTAATAAGTACGTTGTTAATGCATGCATGGGAATTTTATCAATCTTATTTAATGTCCGTTCTTTCTAGGAAACGAATCCCATAGATTTACCCTCGGTGGTGTTTGTGAGGAAGATCATGGTTTCTTCTACGCTGGTAACATTTAGCTTTTCTTTTGTTTATTCTATTTCGTAATCAAATTTCACATTTTACTTTGTTATTTTACGACTAATTCACTGGTTGGATAATTCAAGTGGTGAGGATGAGCGTGCTTGGTATCAACGAACTCTTTCGAGGTACTTGTTCCTTTAAAGGAGTGCAAAGGTTGATCAGTTTCACGGTAGTTCTTTGGAAATCTTCCAGGTCAACAGTTCTTCTAACTCCATACGGTGAACTAGTGTATCGATTCTATCCCGAAAATATATGGTGAGGGTCGCTTGCATTCTTGAATCCATGAATATGGTTGATCATGAGAAGATGCAAAATATTGCGAGCGACTTTTGAAACGTTTAGACGTCTATCATTAGACTATGAGCATTTTTTGAAGGTGTAAAGGAATTCATACACCTCTCATCTAAACTTGCTCAAATAGAGGGTCTATGGCTAAGACCGTGTTTTGAAAAGCTCATTGACATCTATGACAACAAGAAGATGCTATTTGACAATGATTTCGCCAACACAAAGCAAGTAGCTACTTTTGAGGTTTCGAGAACCGCCTTTAAGTCAAGAAAAGAAGAAGTATGACGAACTAAAGAGATGCTTCTTGTCTAGAGAAGGTGTTACTGTTGTGAGGCTAAGACATTGAAACCGCAGGCTTGTGCGGAAGAGTTTGGTGAAGATGCATTGGAGTCGAGAGAAGCATGGATGCCGCTATAACGAAATGGTAAAAGCCATGGATCGAATAGCGTATGAAACCGCGGTGGAAGCATTAAAGACGACCTTGGAGACATGAAGGGTTCACCTGTGTTTCCAACTATGTTAAGTTGTAATAATATTGTTGATGTAGAATCAGAATCGTGTATTTATCAATTAAGTGATGTTGATGTTTTGTGTAAACAAAAATAAAAGGTGTCATTTGTGTTTCAAGTTCTAGGATGGGCCATTTTAGAATCTTCTACGGTGATCTTTGCATTATCTAGACCGAAGCTAAAGTTCTATCCATTGTAAGTCTTACTAATGACAAAGGTTTGGGTGCATTTCGATCCAGTATTTCTCCTTTCGTGTGGTTACCAAATTTTTGAAATGTCGGGTTCACTTGTGGTGCTCTTCTTCTAATTTCGCTCATGTTTGCTTACTTCTTGAATACGCTTGGCAAGAATCGACATTATTATACCAGTTAGAACATTATTCGATACAAGAAAAACAGTCTTCCGTTCATACATTTTGGGGTTAGCGTGGTCTTTCCTTGCCACAATTAAAAATTATGACGGTCTCACCTATGAATTAAAGCGTTAATCTCTTTTCTCGTGTTTATTTCATGAATACCAGATGATGATGTTTGACATTATGCCTATTAATTGAACGTCAATCTACCCGATGAAGAAATCATGCGATTAAAAAGAAGAGATTTTAAGTCTAAACGACTTGACATAAATGATGTTGATAAAGTACAAATAATGATGAAAACAAGACGAATTTTAAAAGCAAACCAAGTTGAAAAGTGATGGAAGCAAAACCGCATCAAGTTTAAAGCGCATTTAAAGTCAGGCAAAAGTAGACGGAGTAAAAGCGCAGCGATGGAAAGCAGAGAAAGCAAAGCACGTGTGAATTAAGAATCAGTTTGAGTTAGTTACAAAAGTCAATTGAATAACCTGTTCTTTCAAGATTCAAGCAATCTACTCGCTCGCGTCTTCATCTTGCGGAAAGCAGTAAAATAATTGTAGAAGGTCAATCATGTCAGAGTAGTACGTGAGAAACCTATTAGCTATGAATTGAAACGCCATTGGCATTTGGCGTGAATTGCCATTATCATAATAGTTAGAAGATTATTGGATCTGTAAAAACAGATGTGAAAGTGATCAAATTGTGGTTTTTGCTTTTGCTTCGCCTACTTTTGCTTTAAATGCCTTTTCAACTTCCGCCTGCTTTTCCTTCTCTCGTCCACTTGTCACTTTTAAATGCATTTCAAGTTTACGTAAATATGAATTTATTGGCCTAGAAATATTGCCCTTTGGTTTTGATTTTATAATATATTTAACTATGTTGAGATTTAATTCGATTTCGCCAACCGTTCTTCATTGAATGGTTTAAGCGAAGCGTAATCAAAGTTAAAAGAGCGCCCGAGTATGTGGCGTTGAGCAATGAAGTTACACCGGTAACTTGTGGAACAAGGAAAGTTCAAGGGAAAATTTAAGTGTTCATAATCCCAACGAGTCTAGAGCATGCCTGACAAGACCCTTTATATAACCTCAAATCAGAAACGGTTCGAGTACCATTAGCCTTGAGGCGTTTGATCTCTCTGTCTCTCAAAATCCTATCGAACGAGATAACCATCAAGAAAGAGTATCTGAATCATTTTCAAATCAAGCAATGGAAGGAGCTATGATGTATGGAAGGCATGTGGACTTCAATCTCTACGAAGAGATACAATGGATATCGAACCGTAGATTATGGAGCCGGTTGGAGAAATTTCTTCGCAGTCCGAGAGGATGTGTATCCAAATCAGGTATTTGATTTTTGGAAGTATGCACAGATGGTGGAAAAGACTATTGTGTCAACGGTGAGACGGAGTTACCATTATTGTTACAATGGACTTAATTGAGAAGTCGATTTTGGATGTTCAAGTTGGAGAAAAGCTTTCACCAATCCAAAATGGATAACAATGGGCGGTTTAAAGGAAATGAGATGTTAGTAAGCGGCTTTATGGAGTGAATGACCCATCGGAAAGGAAGACATCAAGTGCGGTGCCGAAAGCTAGGGTTCTTCATGCGATTCATTGTAGACCGCATCGTATCAAGAACGAGTTCAAGACACTTGGTAACTACCTTCGATGAGCAAAGGCTTATTCTATCTGTTGAACCACACACCATTAAATTTACTATTTCGATATTTCATTATATGGTGAAACAAATGAAACATACAACTATTTATCCGTCTGGCATGCTATTGACAAGAATTTTAAGAGAATCGAATTCGCCTTGGAAGTGGAAACCTCAGAGTGCCCGTAAAAAGCACTATCAATTTAGGTACTATAAATGTAATTGACTTGAAGATTCTCAACAAGAGAAATGAAGATTCGAGAACAAAGTTAGGAATGACGGGAGGAGTTACTGAAGAAGTCTCCCGCAACAAGTTGCGATCTCAAGTGAGCTCACATGCGGATCAATGGAAGGAGAAAATCATGTGGAGGACCTTCGTTGAAAGAGTTTACGTCAAGAAGAAGTTAGGCTTGTTCCAAGATAATGTAGGTGGGTCAAAAGGAAAGCAGAGGATCACATCCAATCTGCCGACGATATGATACTACACTTACGTCTCTAGAACTCGTAGCGAGATGATGATGATTGCTTCTTTGCCTTCCGACGCCGCATAATGAAGTACAAAGTTTACGCCAAGAAGTCAAAGAACGTAGGAAATAATGAATCGAATGGAGAAGATGATGATGTATATGCAGGCGGGATGATAGATATGCGTAAGATGCCGATGTAATTTATGCAGAGTCATCACCGCTAATCGCTTCTTATTATAACAAATAGGGAGAAGAAGAAGTTGTTATTGTATTCTCTATGTTTTGTTTTGTTGTCTAATTTGTTATCATATATATATATATATATGGGTACGACTTATGCGGATGTCTTCTCTATTGATCATCTTGAAGCTTCTTCTTCTCAAGATTCGCCCATCATCTTCGCAAGCTCTCAAGAACAAGGTAAGAGTCAATCAATAACTGCTTTTCAAGATTCAAGAAGAAAGAATAAATAAGCGATTATGTAAGAAAGTTATACATACAAGAAATAAATCGAAGATTAATTTTTGTGAGTTACACGTATAAGCTAAATTACAATTAAAGGAACAAAAGTTTGTCCGAAAGACATTTGTATTTAATTAGGCGACAACTGTTGCTATTTTTATCAGAAACTGCTCCAAACATTCTTTTTAAGAAAGTTATATGTTCTTTCGCTGGTTGAAATAGATGACGAAGTTTAATTGTTGTTATGTTCTTGCAATGAAGGATATGATGTATATACGTTAAAGAAGAAGAAGACCAAGAACGTGGTAGGAATTGTTTGGTCGGTTAAGAGGAGAAAGGTTTGAAAGTTCAGATATAGAGGTATCGAGGGCGTGGGGCAATCTTGCAAGATGATAAAGTGAAACAGAAGGATTTATGCTGAGATAGGTTTAAAATAGTTTACATGTGTAAAGAATAGTTTCAAAGAAGGATTAGTCAATTCAGATACTCCAAGGAATCAGTAACTGAAATTTAAAACGAGTTGGAAATGACATCAAGTGAATTGCTTTAAATAAAGAAGAACAAGAGGAAGTTAAAAGAAGCAAACATAATTTGTGCGAAGAGAAACCGAGAAGAAAACGAAAGCAAGAGCGTATTTGTCGCGTGAATCATCATCCATATTACGAAGAAGAATGTTATCATCGACAGATAATTTTAGGCAAAATCTTCAACACCTTGGTTGATTGTCATTATTTGGCAAAGGTGTTCAAGACTTTTCAAGAGATCATCCGTCAGAATGTTTGCGAGACACTCATCTTCATGATGATAGTTGCTAACCCCATAAGGAAGATGACATGGTGAGTGGCGGCGGTTCAAAGAAATTAGATGATATAATAGAAACTCCATCATCGTGAACCGAGTAAGATGACGCTGAGGATTTTCCGAGATACCAACATGTATTGAAAAAGATTGGAAGTATAGGAGTTCGATCCGTAAGATCTAATTATTGAGAGACTGTCAAAGAAGACGAAGCTTGATTTTATCGATGCAAGAGAAAAGCAGAGGAGTTGAAAATACATGAAGTTGAAAAATAGATTTAACTCGTAAAAATGTATTTAAGTTGAAAAATAGACGAAGTCGTAAAAGGCATTTAAGTATGCGAAGAAATACAAACATAGACGGTTGACAAACACACACGGTCGAGAACATGTACGAAGTTAACAACGTACGAAGTTCACAACACCGACTAAGTTTACAATACGTACGGTTAACAACATACGTACGGTTAACAACACAAATGAACGACAAAGCACACGGAAGCATATGCAAGAATGAGTTTGAGTTAGCTCTGCACCTCCATCGAATAAGCATTTCTTTCAACATTAAAGAAGAAAGAATGAAGAAGCTAGAGACAAAAGTTTTAAATACAAGTCGAAAGTTATGAGAATCTGGTTTTTTCCTATTACGACGAAAGTATCTCGTAGCAGATTAGGCGTCGATTGCGGCGCATATATCATTGCCATCGACAAAGCTTATCCATTTGTGACGGCAAGTGGTATTCAAAGATCGGAAACCTTTTTCGAGACATAGTTTAGCCGATGAAGAAGATTCAGGATTTTTCCCGAAAATAACAAAATCAATATATATTAAGCAAGCGATATAAGGGAGATGAATTGAAACTAAATGGCACATACTGAGAAATAATTAAAGATGATGTTATAGATAAAATCAAGATAAAGTAAGAATAAAAGCACCGAGAGTGGTGAAACCGAGCTCATTGTAGTTCATCAAGATCAATTTTCCAAGAATAAACAACAAGAATCGCTGCACGACCGCAGATCGAGTGTTCGCGGTTTCACGTGGAGAAGAAAGGTATCGCTTTTCAATTGTGCGTAGACTTTCTCCAAGGGAAGATCCATGTTCTTATAACGGAGAAGAAAAAATGTCCATTGTCAGTGAAATAACTAGTTGAAAATATTTCGGGCTGATTAAACTGGAAATGTACATGAAAGAAGGAAGGAAAATATAACCTCATTGTAATATTTCATTGCTTCAAAGCGCGTTAAGTTTAATAGTTTCTCGAGGTCGCCAAAATAGAAGCCGTTATAGTTCGGTGTCATCGGTCAAATCCATGTCGACGCATCCGGCCAATAAAGTAAGAATAGTAGGTAGGCAAAAAAAAAGTAAAAAGTGATATGGAAGTAAAAAGTCATGCGAAAAATATGGAATAGACACGAAAGGAATAAGCAACAAATCAAGATTGCAAATAAGGCAGAACCTTGGCTCATTGCGTGCTTTTTCTCACAAGAATTACAAGTAAAGAGAACTCCAGATGCAAAGAAATGAGACCTAAGCATTTGTTGCATGCCATATACCAAAATTTTTAAAATGTCTTTGAAAGGAAATTTTGGCTTCAATCCATGATATCTAAGGAAAAGTTGATAACAATGTTCAGAGGAAGAAGTTTCAAATTCAATATGTCTTTGGAATATGCAGATGTGATTACCTTAGGGTAGAATCTAAAGACATGATCTTGGTGATATGTGGTGAGATCCGTAAGATATACGGGGATTATATGTAAAGTAAGATTTTCCACCGACGAGGTTTTGATGTGGTTGTTATTTCGTTGTGCCCTGTAACATAATATTTATATACCCGACAAAAGAAAGACATTTTAAAATTCCTATATAATTTGTAACAAAATGTTAGAAAGGTTGTACGTAATATAATGGATTACCAATTTTGAGATCGACAACTTTTGTATGGGTGGCTCAACGAGGATGGTCGAGTCGAACCACGCTGACAATGCAACAACTAACATTTCAAAATGATTTTTTAGATAGAATGAAAAGGGACAAGAGTAAGATGTGTTATTATGAGCAAGGAACAAATACCGTTAAAGAAATTAACTTTGAGATTCGTGCAAACAATAGCTCGGATGAGAGTGAAGTAATTCCATAATCTTCTGGCCCTCGTTCTCAACAAAACAATTCCAAAGCGATAGTATAACTGCTGGTTCCCTAAAAAAAACAAGAGATAACGAGAAGATGTAAAATTTGTTCATCTCTGACACAAAATAGTAACAAAGATACAGAGTGAGAATTACTCTTTATTTATGATAACAAATTTTTGGACAGTTGAAGCTTTTCCGTCTCTAACGACATTTATTTTTTCCAACACTTCAACGACGACGGCTATAATATCTATCATGTGTTAAACATTAATGTAATCACAAAGTGGAAAGTTTTTGTAAGATTGTATGAAAAAATATATTAAGCATCTAACCAACAGATTTTTGCTTGTCGTCCACATAATCCATAAGACTTTGGAAAGGCGTGAAGTTGAAAATCAGAGGGATGATTGCATCGTCTTGTGTGACAGGTTCGATGACCGTGCGACTTGTGAGAATCCACTGTATGTTCAAATTTTCAGTTTGATACTGAAGGGGAATTGATTTGACAATTGCATTAGAAATGATATATTCTTGACACGGCTGTAAGATGTCTCCAATTCTTTGTATATCATTGTTGAATATGATACCTCAACTTGCGATCCTCGTTAATTATAAAGAAATTATTGATAGGTAAGTTGATAAAATGTGAAAGGAAAAAGTGTAATTGATATACCGAGAATCGCAGAAGACAAACTTTTGTCTTTTAGTCGGTGAATTAACCGCAACGACTGTTGTTGTTTTGTTGGACCATCACTGACAAGACCATGATTGCGCTCCTGTGCAAAATATTCTTCATCAATAAACGATTATCCATGCTGAAAGAAAATGTTGGATGGTCAAGCGAAGACAAATAATTATGCCTATAAAATCAAATCATGTGAACTGAGACAACAAACAAATAATATACCTTGTCTTGTGAGGAAATTTGATGTTTTATTATTTGACTAATTCAAAAATTTCACGGAAAACAATATTCCTTGTCTTTTTTTCCAAGTCTAAAGATTGAAAAGTTCCAGAATAATAAGAACTTTAATCGATTCAGAGTTCGCGCCTTGACAGAGCTACATATAATTGTTGGACCCACGCCGAGCCCAACGCCCGACGTGAGTCGTGGCGGAAAATGTGCTACTTATACTTTTAAAAGAAAGCCCGCGGAAGACCGATGGGCTCATTGGTAACATATGTGAAAACATGCTTTAAGTGTCATGTAAATAAAAGGCGGAATATGTAAAGTAAATAGTGACCGTTAAGTATAATGGACCCATCATAAAATTAAGCAAAACTTGCTTGTAATCTTTAAAATGTATATATGCATAATTCATGCTCCAAAAGGTGGGTTTCATAAGGCATTAAAATATCTCAACCTAATTCACAACTTTGAATTCAAGAGCCAAAAATCTAAAACACTCTCGAACCGATGATAATTGAAATGTAATTAAAGTCTTGAAACATAAATATGACAAAATGAAGTGAGTGTCTGCTGCACTCGTGACTCACTCACTCGATCTCCGGCTCGTCACCGTATGTGGGAGATTAGAGGGGTGAGCTATAACTAAATGGGAACATATTTATAATATAGTAATAAGCAAAATAATATTCAAAATATCTCATTGTCGTAATTTCATTGAAATCCTAGTACTTGAGCATGTATGAGTTATTTCTTGTAAAATACTTTATTCTTGAATAAATCATGATGCATGTCACATAACAAAATCATAACACATAACATGATAGTTTGGGTGTCCTGTTAGTGACGTCACACATAGCCATCGAAATGTTGATGTGTAGGCGTAGTTTCACGAGGAATCTATCCGAGAAACCCTATGCCACGATCGGGCAAAGGGAGAAGCCTTTCTCGAGTCAATGTGCACTTGACTAATTTCGAGGGACACCACAAACCCACATAAGCATGCATAATTTGTATTCTTGTAAACCGATTTGCCAATCCGATAACTTGCTTGTAATCTTGCTTGTCATATATAAAGATTTCAGTAAAGCTTGAATTCATGCTCGTAAAAGGAAAACATTCCTTTGTAAAATTCTTGATAATAGTCATGAATGCATAACACAATGCAGAATATGCTCATTCATGGTAGTATGCAATGCGATCGTGGAATGTCAGTAATGTAAATGCATAAGATCTTGCTTGATTTGAACTAAACAACGAGTACTTATATATCAGATTATAAACATGAACCCACCGGATTCCTTGCTTGATCTTGCCTAGGAATGAGTTTCCTCTAGATCCTCTTGCTCCTCTTGCCTCACTTGATTTCCTTAATCAAATAGCCAACACTCCAATCAATTCGGGGTAGAAATCGAAAAATCAAACTTGCACAATTCAAACCGTAACCAAAACTGAAACAATAATTTCACGCTCAACTTCCATCCAAATTTGAATATTCTTAGAGACTGATTCAGAACTTCATTTCTTCACGAAACTTGTAGCCCTATGTCTCTAGTTTACAACGCAAAAAGAATCACCTCATTTGGACATCTACATCAAAAGTTATGACCAAAATACGAAAGTATGTCGCAGCAGGAAATGGCCGTTCGTCGCGACGAGGAGGGAGCTCGCCATGATTTAACGCGTGTCGAGATTTAACGCTACCGCGATTTAACACATCTGCAGGTCGCGACAAACGGCGGCGTAAACCTCCCGAAACTCATTTTTTTCAATTTTTTCAACCATAATCCTCCCATCCTTCAATTACAACACATCTAAGCCATATACCAAACCATCTACTACCATTCTAAGCTCAAAAACATCAACATAACACAAAACCAAGCAAAATCTAGAAATCTTTCACCATAACCCTAAAACAACGATTTCTCCCTCAATCCAGCAAAACAAAGGTTAGATTCAACCTAAACAAGTGTAGAAGAGTCTAATTTACCTTAAGGATGCTTGAAAATCCAACGAAATCCACAAACAAAAGCTTCTCTTCCTCTCTTCTTCTCCTTCACCGTCGCCGCCCTCCTTCGTTTCTTCTTCTTCTCTATTTTCTCTTCTTTTCTTCTTTTCTTATCTTATTTTCCTAACTCTTAATTCCTTTAATTTCTTAAACCTACAAGAGAGTACAAAGTCTATAATGCCCTCTTGGTTAAGCTAAAATCTCCCAACTTAAGTGTCTTGACTATTTTACCCTTAAGTACTTTTGTCCCTTTATTTTCACTTATTCCATGCTAAACTCAAACTTAGCTAAATTTTCCACTAACACTTTTAAAAATCAAATTATATCCTAAATCATACAATTAACATAATCCATACTTAATAATATCATGAAAAGCAGGTTTGGGGGTCCAATAATTGTCGTGTGAGAATACAAGGTTGACGGAGATAAATTCCAACATGATCAAGTGTTTGACCTTGGGATTTGTTTATAGTCATTGCAAAACATGCATTTAATTGAAATTGTGTTACGATAAAAGGAATTCCATTTTTCGTTCTCCGGAGATTGCAAGGAATCTTAGGTATAAAATGATTTTTCCTTTGTGAGGTCCAAAACAATTTCAAATTTGAAATTGTATGATCTTTTAGTTTGTCTGCATATCAACCTTGTTCCATTGCATAATCATTCCGTTGGATTTAAATTTCTCGAAGCATAATTGGAGAGCCTTCTTTCAAGAAAAGTTTATGAGGAGGTAGTCCTTTAGGGTTCAAAGAATTGAGAAAATCTTGATAATCGACTTGATGTCTACGATCAACCGCCTTGTCAAAACTCACATATGAATGCAAATCTCCGTTAATTTTGAATCATGATGTCATTAATTTCATCAACACAATTATTCGTTGGACATAGCACGATCTGCTTATCATCCGACACTGGTCGGATGAATATAAGCTTAGGTCGGGAAAACATTTTCCAAGAACCTAGTAAGCACAATGTATATTAGGAAAGTATAATCGTAATGCAAAAAAGATTAGTATGTAATTTAATGAAAAAAGAAGCAACCTATGAACAGATTCATCCTTGTTGTCATAAGGAATAATGAGTTCATCTGGTAAACATATTTGATCTTGTTCATCCATTGGTTGAGCCTTCTCCAACCCCTGATAAGAAATCACAAAATGTGGATTTGAGATAGCTCTCATATTTGTCGTTAAGCGAGTTTAGAGATATCTTTGCGAGATGTGAATTTAGAAGACTTGAATCAATGAGTTGTTGTTTCGTTGCTTGGTGAATAACTGGCAATGTTTGGCGAAAGTCACCACCAAATACAACAATTTTACCTCCAAAAGGCTGATCAGAGTTCATTATATCTTGTAGTAAACCATTAAATGCTTCGATGGCTTCTCGTTTTGCCATGGAAGCCTCGTCCCATAAAATAAGGTTGGATTCAAATATCAATTTTGCAACACTGCTTTGTTTGCTCAACTGACAAACTTTTTGCTTTGATAAATCAAGGGGGATTTTAAATCTTGAGTGAGCTGTCCCATCTTTGGGAAGAATTGACGAAGAACGCTCGATGTCGCCATCGCTATTGCAATGTGTCTCGTGATCGTAAATTTGCAAGAAGAGCTCGATATAAGAAAGTTTTACTGTTCCCGGGACCATCGATAAAATAACTTGCACTCGTTGAAGTGAGAACGATTTCATTATTAAATCAAACACGTGCGTTTTTCTTTGTCTGTTTAGTTTGATTGTAATAAGAAGTCCTGCTCATCAATCTCTATATTCATCTCACTTTCTACCTCCTTATTTTGCCACGCGTGATAATCGAAGAAATTCATGTTCGAGTGAAATGATAATCGCCTAAGCTTTTTCCCATTTGTTCCAGAGATTTATTGATATCTTGAAGAGCCATTTTTGTAATATCATCATATGTATACGTATTAGAGGATGAATAAGCATATAGGTAGTCAGAGCAGAGGTGGTCTCTGAAAGTTTCCCGAGTTCCTAGGATTTGCGGTGAACAATAGAACAAGAGTGTAGCAAATAACAACTGAGGATGTTGGCATTTGAAATATGACACTTCGTCAAGTGTTTGTTGTATGTAAGAGTCGATGCTAGCAATCCTAATTGCAAAGCAAAGCATCCACAAGCAGTTCACCTTTTCACCATCAACAGTTAACAAGTTGTCAAACGACGTTGGTCCTCTAACATTTGCGAGCAATAATCTCAAGTAATACCTTTCTCCTTCTCGAGGGTCAACAGTGACTAATCGTCCTATCACTTTTCTCCGCTTTCTTTCCAACCATGTCCTTGTTTTTGATTCCAAACAAAATGTTGAGAAATCCAGATACGACATTTCATTTCGCAGCACTTTTGATTTGTTGAATTGGTCGAAAAAAATTCGTAAGCATTGTTTTGGAGAAGTCAAAATTCCTCAATAAATAAGGCAAATTAGCATCTTTAGCAAAGGAAACAGATTGTTGATCTCGAAGGTGAACTTGGAGTATATAGATGGATGGATTAATCTCTGGAAGGCGGAATTCATATATGCGCCATAAAGCTTCGGGGTGAAATCCAACGGCCTTCTTGAAATTTGTGATTTCGTCAATATCGCACTGGTTTCTTGGTCGTTGACGCTAAAGTTGACAAGGTCGTGGCCCTTAAATACATATTTGTATAAATATTTAACAAGCTTCACAAAGGAACATATTTCAACATTAATGTGGCGGTCAAGCAACATCGGAAGAGTGCAGGTTATGAGGAACCACCCATCTATTATCAACCTCATGTCCGGATATTTTAACTTTTCTTCCATTATCTCTACGCCTATAGCACGGATAACTGTCTTCGCCATGGACGGTGAAAGGAGTAAAATCCTGGGGTAATGACTTTTGCATACACCATTTCTCATGCAAGTGGCACCGCTTGTTCATAAAACCACAAGGACCGTGGATCATGTGCTTAATGACAAGAGAATATAACTGGAATTATCATCAAGATTAGGTATTTCACCGATATGATTTGATCATAGGAATCTGGATTCAACAAACTTAAATTGTGGTTCAAGTATTAGAAGCAAGTGAGCATGAGGGAATCCACGCTTTTGAAATTCAATTACGTAAACAAATGCGCAACATCTCCAAATATTCCTTTTTGATCAAGTGATTTTCGAATTTCAAATTTCACTCAACACTCGCATGAATAATCTGGTCTCTCTTGTGCTTTTCATGGAATTTAAGATTCTCTTGTATTTCCTTCCACATAGGGTTGCAAGTCATGGTGAGAAAAAATCTGGTTTGCCATATTTTGCACAGAGCCATTGCATCTAGATAAGCCGCTTCATGTCCCTCGTCACCGATAAATGAAGTCGAGGATAACTCGCCGCCAATTGTAGAAGCTTCAGTTTGACCAATATTAACGCTTATCTAAAACACCGCAAAATTTCGATCGATTTAGATTCTGTTTTTTCCTATGGAATTCAAGCCGTGATGTTTCAATCTTTATATAAGAACCAACAACGAATTGTTGTAGTAGTCTTAAGCTGTGGATAAGCATGGATTCATCATAACTTCTCATTTGAAGTCGATGGCAGTAATACTCTCTCGCAGATACTACGCCATGTTTGCAGTCCGGTCCTTGAGTAATTAGTAATAGTAAGAAAAAAATGATAAATTAGTTTTGCCCAATTAGACAATATGTCGGAACCAAGGTAATAAGCAGACAACTAACCTATGTTTTCGAGAGCAAATAATTCAGCTGCTTGAGTAAAAGTGTTTAAAGGAGCACCGCTTGTTTGATCAGAACCATTGGTGCTGTTTGTTTGAGAATTTAACCGCTTAATGCGAGGATGCCATCCTGATTCACCCCGTGGAAACAGAAGTGGGTATTGAAGCGGGTCGTAGCATGCATAATAAGATTGAATTCTATAGCTCCGACTGAGTAGGACTGTAGACTTGGATATGAGGAGATTTATCATGCTGTTCATCATCAGTTCCAGTCCATATAGCAGCTACTTGGGATGCAGTTGGAAGATTGTAAACGACCGATCAAGACCGGATAACATCTCAGAACAATCTGGTGATTTTCAAGGGAAGGAATATCTTTAAGACGGCGAAAGAACCTAGCATAAGGGTTATCTTCAAGAATTGTCATAATCAGCTTCAAGGTACTTTCACGAAGTTTATCACAACTGCCGAGCCTTTGTTGTAGTTCTTCATCGGTATCAAAGAAATAAAGTTGGATTCCAGATACTTTATTGCTTGTCGACACTAAACTGTCAAGGAAATGGTAAACTTGTCCTTGAACACGGAATGTATAAACTCCCATTGTGTTTTTGTCACCACGATCATATCCGCTCCATAGGAAGTGAAAGCTACATTGTTATTATATGTACTAACATTCTTTTCGAAATGTTCGGATTCTTCGTCGCTATTTAGAAACAAAGACTTTAAAGCATAAGGCATCTGAGGAGCAACAATAGAAATTTGTCCTGACGAACAACAAAACGATGGAGGTTCAAGGTAAAATCGTTTTGCGTTACAATATTGACAATCTTCAACAAAAGGGAGCTGTTCACTTCAACCGGTAAATTCTGTAACAATGTTAATGTTGTAGGAGATGTGTGATGATTTATCCTTGAAACGTATAAAAAGGACATTATAATGATGTGGAGTAATTAGGTTGGAAATAGTTTGATATATTGTAAAACAGTTACCTTCATTTATGTAAGAGGGTTCATAACTTGGAAGTTGGTGGTGGAAGGTTCGATATTAATGAAAGATTCATACATTGAGGAGTAATTTTGTCAAGTGTAGATGAAGTGGAAGATGTGTTTTAGCACTCGATTTTCTACGCCGTCATAACAATTCTTTTTTTTTCATTCGCATTTGAGCATAATTTTGACGCCTTTTAGCATTTCTATCCATATGTAAATACCGAGGAATCGACATAATATAAACGTCCTTGATCTATCCATTCATGATCTTGGTGTATCACAAAGGAACATTAATAAATAAACATTATGTTTATGACCTAATAAACAATATGTCGAGCAAACATGAATACAAACCATTTAAACAACTAAAGCGTAATTTATATAAAAAATTATTTAATTTAACTACAAAAATAGAGTATACATGCAGCCACAACGTAGAAAGGAGAATATGCTCTATTCAAAGTTAATAAATAACAAAGAGAATTTTGACTCAAAATTTATTTTACCTAAACATATATACCTTAGTACTCCAAGAATGCAAAGAGAATAAGCATGGGAACTGAAAAAATGGAGTATAAATGCGATTAGAATCTAGAGCGTGAATTTGATAACTAAAAGAAGAGGGTAGTTGAGAGAAGTAAAGTTTGGGTGGAGAAAATGTTTCAATGGTTGGGATAGATTTGGTTTAAGGATTAAGAGAGGAGAACGGTAAGAAGTTAGAATATAAAGGTGTCAATGAGTGCGGACGACGATCAAATATCGTTCTAAGTTATTTTGATGCCAAAGAAATTGCTCTTGAATGATTGATTGACAAAGGGATGCAAAAGGCAAGCTTGGAAGAAAAGGAAATGATTGTAGAAGACACATCGGGAAGAAACGTAAAGGCAAACAACGATAGTAATTTCAAGAAGAGAAAATAATTGTAGAAGGTCAACTGTCCCGAGTAGCACGTGTATAATAATTTTATCACCTATGAATTGAAACGTCGATCTCTTTGTGGTGCTCTTCTTCTCTAATTTCGCTCATGTTTGCTTACTTCTACAATATGTTTTTGGCGTGAATCGACATTATTATACTAGTTAGAAGATTATTCCATACAAGAAAAGCACGCTTTCCGTTCAAACATTTTGGGCGTTACGTGTCTTTCCTTGCCACAAGTAAAAAATTATGACGGTTTGACCTATGAATTAAAACGTTAATCTACGTTCGGCGTTTATCGCAATACGCCGGCAAAGTGTTTGACATTATACGATTAATTGAAACGCCAATCCGGTGACACAAGAAACTTCGCAGCTTAAAAGGAAGAGATTGTTAAGTCAAAACAACTTGACATCAATGATTTCGATGAAGTACAAATAATGATGAAAAGGAGACGATGAAAACAAGACGGAAGTTCAAAAGCAAACACAAGTTGAAAAGCGATGGAAGCAAAACCGACGGAAGCAAAAGGCATTTAAAGTTGTGCAAAAGTAGACCGAGTAAAAGCAGACGGTCAAAAGGCATTTAAAGCAAACCACGTGTGAATTACGAATCAGTTTATGACCTATGAATTGAAACGTCAATCTCTGTTATGGTCCTCTTCTTGTCTTTGTAGTCCTCATTTTGCTTATTTCTCGAATAGGTTATTGGCATTTGGCTGGAATCGAGATTATCATAGCAGTTAGAAGATTATTGGATACAAGACAAAGAGATGTGAAAATGATTCATACATTTTGGGAGTAACCGCAATGCGCTGCGACAGATAAAATTTCGTTCTAAGTTATTTTGATGCCAAAGAAATGGCCTTGAATGATTGATTGATAAAGGGATGCAAAAAGTCGAGCTTGAAAGAAGAGCAATGATCGAGAACGTGAACGCCACGAAGAAAAGTAAAGGAAAACAATGATAGTAATTTGTAAGAAGAGAAAATAATTGTAGAAGGTCAACTCGTCCCGAGTAGGACGTGTATAATAATTTTATCACTATGAATTGAAACGCCGATCTCTACTCGGTGCTCTTCTTCTCTAATTCGCTCATGTTTGCTTACTTTAATCGTTTTGGCGAGGAATCGACATTATTATACCGTTAGAACATTATTCCATACAAGAAAAGGTGTCTTCTTAATCTACCTTACGGTGTTTACTTCGCAATACGCTATTGGAAGTGTTTGACATTACCTATTAATTCAACGTCAATCTACCCGATGGAAGAAATCTCTGCGAGTTAAAAGGAGGAGATTGTTAAGTCAAAACGACTTAACATAAATGATTTCGATGAAGTACAAATAATTATGAAAAGGAGACGATGAAAACAAGCGGAAGTTGAAAAGCAAACACAAGTTCAAAAGCGATGGAAGCAAAAGGCATTTAAAGTTGTGCAAAAGTAGACGGCAAGAAAAATGCAGGCGATGCAAAATGAACGAAACCAAAGCACGTGTGAATTACTTAATCAGTTTGAGTTAGTTACATAACTCAATTGAATAACATGTTCGTCAAGAATCAAGCAATCTCTGTTATGGTCGCCTTCCTCTTGCGAAAAGTAAAATAATTGTAGAAGGTCAACTGTCAGAGTAGCGTGTAAGAAATCTTTCACCTATGAATTGAATCGTCAATCTGTTATGGTCCTCTTCTCTTTGCGATCCGATTTTGCTTACTCGAATACATGATTGGTATTTGGCGTGAATTGACATTATCATACCAGTTAGAAGATTATTGCATAGAAGAAATACAGATGTCAAACTGTTGTGTCAACAATTAAGCAATCTACTTACGGTCGTCTTCCTCTTGCGAAAAACATAAAATAATTGTAGAAGGTAAACACTCGTCAAGTAGCGGTAAGAAATCTATCACCTATGAATTGAAACGCCAACTGTATTCGTCCTCTTCTTTGCAGTCCTCATTTTGCATACTTGTGGAATACGTTATTGGTATTTGGCGTGAATCGACATTATCATACCAGTTAGAAGATTATTGCATAGAAGAAAACAGTTACGAGAGTCATTCATACATTTTGGGGTTACGGTGTATTTCCTTGCCACAAATAAATCAATATGAGCGGTGTCGAGAAGTCTTATCACGTATGAATTGAAACGTGAATCGTGTTCGTTTACTTCGCAACACGCTATTGGCGGTGTTTGACATTATTATAGCGGCTAGAAGATTGTACCTATTAATTGAAAACTCAATCTACGCGAGAGAAAAATCTATGCAGACGGAACCTATTGAATCGCATGATAAGTAAAAACGACTTGACATATATGATTTGAATGAAAACAAATGAACAAAAAAGGCGGAGAATGCGAAAACATAAATAATATGTTGACTTGACTTTTATTTATAACCTTCGTGTTCAACCGCTTGTCCACCCATCTCGTAGTAGCATTATCGAGAAATTTAGACATAAAAGACGATATGTTCAGCCATACAAAGGACGCGTTTAAATAAAGAACACGAAAAGAATAAAGAATTCAAGAAAAGTGTCGTGCCCAAAATATTTTTTTAAAATTAAGCATGATTAGATTGATTAAGTAAGTTAAGTTAGCATTATTTTGGAATTCATGTGGGTAGATGGATGATGTAAGTTTAAGTGAGATTATAGCATGTTGAGAGTGGAGTGGATGACTTGAGAGGTTTAGAAGATAAAGAAATATGTTAGGAATCCAATGCTTCAAGAATCGGGTCATTTGAGCTCTATAGCTCAAGTTATCCCGAAAACACCGATCTATGCATCTGATTTGTTTTCTTTCAAATTGATTTTATTTCAGCTGATTTTCGCTTCACTGGTTTTTGCTTCACTGATTTTTGCTTCACTGATTTTTGCTTCACTGATTTTCGCTTCACCTGCTTTTTTGTTTCAGATTAATTTTCCTTGACTGATTTTTGCTTTGGTGGTTTTCGCTTCAAATTGATTTTTGTTTGGTGATTTTGGTTCAACTGATTTTTGTTTCAGCTGATTTTGATTCACTGATTTTGGTTCATTGATTTTTGTTTCAGCTGATTTTCCTTCACTGAATTTTTTCAGCTGATTTTCGCTTCACCTGATTTTCTTTCGGTGATTTTCGCTTTGGTGATTTTCCTTCAGTGATTTTCTCATCGATTATAAGTGGAGACGTTAGTCAAGTGTTTTGGGTATAGTTAGAGGCGAATCTCATTTTCAGTCTTCATGAGAGTTGTATATCTAGATGTACAAATGCATGAGTTAATGAAAACAGATTACATCGTCTGTTTTTGTTCGCAGTTCGCGTCGCTTTTAAATCGTCTTTATGTCTTCGTCTCACTTTTGTATACTCCAAATCGTATTGTTAACCGTCTACTTTTGAACTCCGTTTATATTTTAAACTTCATCAACTTTTTAAACTCCGTCTATATTTAAGACTTCGTCTACTTTTTCAATCCATCGATTTTGAATTTCGTCTACTTTCTCAACTCCCATCCCAATACACACGTAGTAGATTATGGGGTCCAAAACATGTCTTTAAAGTACTTGCAGAGGACAAGGTAAAATTAGTTACTTACTTTCTATGAGATTTTTCACTTGTGTATCGATATTATCTTGAGAAAATATAAATTGCAAAGCTTTGAACTTATGGTGCATTATTGTTCAGTATAAATGCCCTTTTAAATTCATCTTTATGTCTTCATCGACTTTTGTATTCTCGTGTGTATTGTTAACTTGGTATACTTTTCAACCCCTTTATATTTTTAACTTCGTCAACTTTTTCAAGTCCATCGATTTTAAGTTCGTCTACTTTTGCAAGTCCGTCTATATTTAGAACTTCGCCAACTTTTTCAACTACAACGATGTTTAACTTCGCCTGCTTTTCCTTCTTAAATACATTAGAGGTGAGAAAAGCGACGATTGAAAGCAAAGCAAAGCAAATCACCTCCAATTAAGAAGCAGACGATAGAAGAAGCAAATCACCTCTCAATTAAGAAGCGAGACCATAGAAGTGAAACGATGAAAGTAAGATCTTGAAAAGTTAAAACCCGCCCGCTTTTGATTAAATGCGCCAGGCTTCGTCTGTTTTTCTTCGATCGTCGCTTTTAGTCTACTTTTGAACTCCGCTTATATTTTAAACTTCGTCAACTTTTAAACTCCGTCTATATTTAAGACTTCGCCTACTTTTTCAATCCATCGATTTTGAACTTCATCTACTTTCTCAACTCCCATCCCAATACACACGTAGTAGATTATGGGGTCCAAAACATGTCTTTAAAGTACTTGCAGAGGACAAGGTAAAATTAGTTACTTACTTTCTATATGAGATTTTTCACTTGTGTATCGATATTATCTTGAGAAAAATATAAATTGCAAAGCTTTGAACTTATGGTCATTATTGTTCAGATCGCCCGCTTTTAAATGCATCTTTATGTCTTCGCTCGACTTTTGTATTCTCCGTGTATTGTTAACTTGGTATACTTTTTCAACCCCTTTATATTTTTAACTTCGTCAACTTTTTCAAGTCCATCAATTTTAAGTTCGTCTACTTTTTCAAGTCCGTCTATATTTAGAACTTCGCCAACTTTTTCAACTGCAGCGATGTTTAACTTCGCCCGTTTTTCCCTTCTTCGTCTGTTAGAGGTGAGAAAAGCAGACGATTGAAAGCAAAGCAAAGCAAATCACCTCCGAATTAAGAAGCCAGACGATAGAAGAAGCAAATCACCTCTCAATTAAGAAGCGAGACCATAGAAGTGAAACGATGAAAGTAAGATACTGAAAAGTTAAAACCCCGTCTGCTTTTCAGATTCGTTTGCTTTCAGTGCTTCATATCTGCTTTTTCTTCGTGTCGTCGCTTTTAAATGCATCTTTATGTCTTCGCCTCACTTTTGTATTCTCCGTCGGATTGTTAACCGTCTACTTTTTCAACTCGGTTATATTTTAAACTTCGCCTACTTTTTCAACTCCGGTTATATTAAAAACTTCGCTCTACTTTTTCAACTCGGTTATATTTTACACTTCGCCTGCATTAGAGGTGAGAAAAGGTAGCGATGGAAAGCAAAGCAAATAACCTCCAATTGAAGCGAGACGATCTGGTGAAACGATCAAAGTGAGATATTGAAAAGTGAAAAGCACATCAAGTAAGACATAAAGCGTAAAAGTTGCAAAGAATCAAACTAAAACATAAAACTTAATGGGATAGATTGCATGCTCGTCCATCCCATTCGCTCTTAATATATATACGTAATAAAACTTTTCAAAGCTGCAGCCTTCAGAGTTATATGGACAAAGATCGACGATGAATCGCTCATATCCAAGTCCGCACTCTGACTTCTTTGTTGAACGATCCATTTTGATTAAGCGGATGATTCTGGTGATAATCGTAAAACTTCGCTTTCACAGAGGAGTTCGTTTCGACATGAGAAAAATATATGTACAAGGAAAGAGGATGATGGTGGTGAAGTAATGACTTTGCAATTTATGATAAATCTCCTCATAGCCAAGTCCGACTACGCCTACTGCGTTTGGGGCACTCTTTTTGAAGTCTCGACCACGATTCTTTATTCGAGCCATCGTGTTACAGATGGCAACATGAAAAATCTCCTCATATCCAAGTCTCATTGTAGCCCTCGAAAAACATCTCAGACACACCAAAACCTCCAAGCGTGCGGTTGGTGAAAACCTTAAACAACCTTATGTTCAGACTACGCCTTCTGGCGGTGAAGTAGCGACTTTGCAATTTATGAAGCTACAATATCGATAAATATCCTCATATCCAAGTCGCACTACAAAGAAAAATAGCCAAATACTGAAACCATCAGACAAACAAAAAAACCTTATGCTTAGACTCACGCCTTCTTTGGTGAAGTAGCACTTTGCAATTTATGAAGCTACAATATCCGATAAATATCCTCATATCCAAGTACGCACTACTGCAAAAATAGCCAAATACTGAAACCATCAGACAAACAAAAAAATCCTAAAAGAAGATTTACAAGTAACAAAGGACAAAAAGCAAAGATGAAGCAACTCTTTCGACGGCAACAACAAATCCACAAGAACGACCGAAATAATAGCTATGACAACCACGATAATCGACACGTAGATAAGAGAGGATAAGAAAACGTTAAGAAGATTTACAAGTAACACGAAGTTAAACCTAAGACCAACTGGAAGCGAATTTGTAAATCTTCTTTACGCAGTTCTCATCTTCTCTTATCTACGGATATTGTCGTGGTCATCGCACTATTGTTCCGCGAAAGAGTATCGTTGTTCACCAATCAACAAAGAACAACGGCTAGGACAACAGAACAGAGGAAACCATCGATACTCTTTCGACAACAACAGCCTACGACAACACGAGCGGAGGAAACCATCGATACTCTTTCGACAACAACAAATTGGAGAAAGCGAGAGGAACGCAAGGGCGAGAGGAAAACAAAGAGAGAGAAAGGACACAACATGAATGAAGAGATATGAACACATATAAGCAAAGGATAAGGGCACGATTGGGCGGTCGTCTGCTGCGGTCGCTCGACAAAATATTACAATGAAGATTGCGCCTCAAGATTGAAGATTGTGTCAAGATTGCGTGTATATCGCGAAGAAACAACATTCAATAAACAATCTGGATTAAATAAATGGACGAAGAAGGAGATCTGATGAATATAGGCGTCGATTACATGAAAAGCGAAAATGTAAATCGCCGGATTAAATGGATGAAGCGATCCGACTGAATATAGGCCGTCAGATTAAATGAACGAATGGGATGGATTGCATGGTCGTCCATCCCATTCGCTCTTAGTATATATACTTAACAAAAGAAAGAAAGAAAGAAGAGAGAAAAGAGAAGAGTGGGTTTGGTGGAAGGAGACAAGAAAGGATGCTGAGCTAGGGTTCGATTTTGTGAGCTTTCCGGAGGATTTCAACATGCTCCAAGAGGGAAAAGATGAAGGATGAAGAGAGCTCTAGGATGAGCTAAGAAAATCCAAAATGGTGAAGAGTGAGGTAAAAGCCGATTTTCAAGCTTCAAGCTTTTCTTAAAATTTTGGTGTAGAATCATGGAAAATATTATGGTTTTGTGGATTATGAAATTAGTTGTGATGTCTATGCTAAGATGGTGGTTTAATTTTGGATTAATGTGAGTTAGGGTTTATGCCCAATTTTGGAAATGGGGCTTTTGTAAATTGATGCATTAGATAGCTTGGAAATATGTTGGAATTGGGTTTCCTATAGTAAATTTTGAGGGTTATGGTATTTATGATGATGAATTTGGATGATTTCGGTCTAGGAAATTTCAAAGTGGGCTAAAGAAAGAAGCTTCGAGAAATAAGAGCTTTGGACAAGTTCTAGCATGGATTCGAGGTGGGTATCCGTTTATAATAGAATTTATAAGCCATTACCGCTTTCTTTAAACAAAGAGATTTTCGACTTAAATTGCATCATAATTGTTGCATCATTGCATAAATGATTTGAAAATCATTTTGATTCGATACATGAAATTTTGATGAATTGCAAAATACATTGTGTTATGCCTTGAAAGACTTCATGGTGTGTATATTCGGAAAAGAGCATTTGATAAATTGATTTGAGCATTATATGTGCTTTTGTGTGGGCGAGAGAGTAACGTTGTGATAGTCTCGTGCACGAGACAAAAATAATGTGATAGCCTTCTCCCGCTGCCCGCTTGGGGCCACGAGATCCAAAATGGACTCGTTGTGTTTCCAATAAAATTCGGTTTATTTTGGCGTGTTTCTGAAACTCTCTAGCCATTTGTGTGTGCATTGCTTACGTGAATTGCCAAGTTGATGCATTCATGTCTTGTGACCTATGGATTTGTGGCTGAAAACCTAAGACGATATCGATTTGTAAAATGTGATTTTGATTCTGACAAGAAAAGAACTTCTTCAAAATGTGCTTTACTGATTTCAAAGAAATGTTTTCTAAGACCGTAAAAGAAAAAGATTTCAAGAGTTTTGCTTATTGTTTTGTTATAAACTGTTACCTATTGGCGTAAGCCACCCCCTCATTACCATCCACGGTAATGAGAAGAAGATCTGTGAGCGTAAAAGAGGATTTTTGTATCTTTGTATTTGCATTGAATTTTTTATATATTGTGATTGTATTGTGGCTTGTAAGGCCATTAAAATTTGTATATGATTATGGGATGGGATTATGTAAGTGAAATAGGGTTAGTATTTATGAATGTGAATTATGATCATGACTTGAGATATGACCGAGAATTATGGAAGTGTTTAGATATAGGATTGTAAATGTGTATGATGGGATTCGGACGGGAGGTCCGAAGATTTGTGTGATGGGTTGGAAATATTGAAGTGCTTTTGTGTATGGATTTGTGTATGGACATGATATGGAAATTATGTATGAATGGCGTGAGATGGATTGTGAAATTCAAATGTTTGGTAATAAGCGAAATTGGGATAAAGAGAGAAATGATTGTAGCGAATGATAAAATGTTTTCGAATCTGACGCGATATGATCGAATATGAAGGATTCAAAGGATTGAGGAATTGATGAAATACAAATTGAAATTGAAACTACTTTGAACAATGTGTAAGTGGAAAAAAAATGAAGCGATATTAGTTAAGTGCGATTCGTTTCGTTATGAGTTGGGTTCCAAGCGGGTCCCAACATTTATGGTATCGAGCGCCGAGATATGATCTTACATGGCGCATGTGTATCGTTAGACGATAAGAAATTGTGAAAAGTTTGAGGTGATAGATCTAATAGGAAAATGATGATACTCGATATGAGAAAAGGAAGTTGTGGATAAGTAGAGGCAATTATGGTGAATACGGATTCAATGCCATTATATTGGAAGTGTCGAAAGTCTTTGGTTGAGAATTTGAGTCTCGGATCGTTAAGTTGACGTCCTTAACGATCGATGATTTAGACCTCGATCAGAGTACTTATCGACATTCCTTTTGATGGTAATCATTCGCATTAAGAAGAGATTAGTGGAATTGAGGTCAAAATTTCATGATGAATATGTATCGATAATTTGAATTGGATGAGAAATAAAGGAGTAGTGTGCCACCGTAACGAGGATCGAGGAGTTTTGCAAGGATCGATTATACGATTTCGCACCCTTAAAGGAGGGCACGGATGAGTATAGAATAAGTCATATGTGTGAACTGTTGCTAAATGTTTGGACTATGAGAGACAATAGGAAGAAGGGTATTTTGTTAGAATATAAGGCAATGAAAGTGTGGCTAATTGGAAATAAGAATTTTCGTGGTCCGATATGTTAGACATGAATTCATATTTATGGATATGTCGGTGACTTGATAATGGAATTATCTTTGCAGTAAGTGTTTGAATCGATATGGATATATCATTACCGCAGGAATTGAATGAAAGGTAGTATGCAAGCAAAGTGGAACCGGTCGAAGCGAGATAAGTTAGTGTATGACTAGAGAATGCGGGTCTTCCTTGACCAGTAGCTGGGATTATAAGCTCTTACCTCGATTCAACAATGGAATTTGGTAATTCTTCCATAGTCCAGAGGACAAGGACCCCTGGTATGGATCAACCAGGTTGCTTCAGAAAGGAACCGATAAACGCAAGGGAAGGAAGTTTGAAATGAGATGATAGATTTCTAGGAGTTGTGATGTGAATCTCATACTCCTTTTGGATCGACTTCTGTAAATAGTGGACTCGGAAATAAATTTCCGAAGAGTAGCAACCAGTTATTGAGAGTGCATCTTTGATACTGTGATTGAGTATATGAGATCTATTTTCAGATATAGCTTATGGAGTCATCTTTGATCCCTTGAGTTAAGTTATGAAATGAATCAGAGAACTGAGATAAAGTATGGTATAGATGATTTTTTGGAAAGGTAAGCTGCGATGGAGCGAAAAATTTGAATAGAGGTGATATTCAGAGGTTATTTGAATTAGTATGATTGGTATATCGAGAGCATAAGATATGAATTGGTGACATGCCGAGATATAAGAGTAAGCGAATGTGTCTCTTATATCATAGGGTTTGATCGTAAAGGCTATTGGATTAAGCAAATCGACAGTTTATTTCAAGGATGATCAATGAAAGGACAAGTCAAGAAATGAATATGTAATAACTCGACAAGTAAGTATTGGAGTCCTTTCTAATGGAGACTCAAGTAAAAGGGTGGAATAAAGCTGCCGAGAAGGTATGCATTTCGTTTGATGTAAAGAGAAGTATCTTTGTGTAAGTATGTTTGGAGACTCAAGTATGCCTTATTGAATGTGTTTCAATCACAAGCAGTTAAGTGTGCGATTGAGCTGCAATGTGGATGTAAGTTTGTATGAATGAGCAAACATGAAAATAAGCCAAGGAGGTATGAGGAAATTCAAGGAATGGAAACAATCATTGAAAAAGAATGTCAATTGGAAAATTGAAAAGAAAGTGTGATAATGTACCTTAATGAGGAATCGGTTATTTAAGGAATCGCGAGGACTAATCAAGAAGCACACGGAATATGATAATAATTTAGGTGTTAACCAAAGGGACCGATAACACAATAATATTGGAGACCGAAGTGATCAAAGAGTAGGTGATGTATTAAAAGTATTGACTAATTGAGAGACTAGTCGAACACGTGAGGAAAAACGTATGAAACTTATGATAAATGGAAGGAAGGAGAATTTTGAAGAATGATTTTAATGAAAATCAACTGCATGAATTTGGAAAGTTTGTCGATGACCGATGTTGTATAAGAGATTTGGATAAAATCTAATGGAGCATAATGAAGTGATTGCATATGTCTTGAGCAACTAAGGTTCTATGAGTTAAGGAGTTGATACATGTTTAAGAGTCGCTACACTAATGATTACTTTAAAGCTTGGAGGCAGTATGAATAAAAGAACATCTTGGAAGTATTTATGCAAGTACAGATCGTAAAAGCGGGGACAATCATTGAATTGAGAGCATGGAATAGGAATACAAAAAGATTTTGATTGTATGAATGAGAAATTCCTATTAAGGCTAAGTATTTTTTTAAAATGCATAAACAGAAAATTCGATATCGAGGTTATTGGAACCAAGAGCAAAAAGGAAGCATAACATGTAGGGGCTTGGTGCGTCCGAATTAAGGATCAAGAAATTGTGAATCGTTTGAGAGGTTGAAAGCAGATCTGAAGTTTGAGTTCGAATAGAAAGAGGGCTACATGGTGATTGTAATAAGAAGAATGTGAAATTAATAATGATGGTTGAGAAAGGGAGAATTTGCTAAGCCGATATGAATTAATTCGTATGGAGTCTTATGAGATAGTGTTACTAGCAAAAGATATCCGGATTGAAATGTGATTCGTGAGTGTGTTTGAATTAGATGATATTAGTATTATTGTCACAAGAAGTTGGAAGTTGTGAGTGATCTGAACTAGAATGAGGAACCAGTCAAGAAAGTGATATGAATTTCGAGGACGAAATTCTTTAAGGAGGGGAGAATTGTTGGGCCCCGAACTTTAATTGGATGTCAGAATTATTAAATGAGAAATTAGTGATGTTAAATGTTTATTTGGGTAATGTGAATTGGAGAAATTTTAAATGATATTTGGGGGTTAAAGCGTGAAATGGGTTTTTGTGTATGTTGTATTATGGGTAACATCTTTATAATTGAAAAAGTAAGTTTGTATAGTTACTATTTATGTAACTTCTTTGAAATTGCAAATTTTGAGACTTCGATTTATTAGGGCTAGAAATGCCCACTAAAGCTTTGTAAAGAACCTTTTATTGTGTTCTGCCAATGCTTGTTCAAGTATGACCTTGCATTGATTTGAAAATGTGCCATAAGTTGTGTATATGAACTTTGTGAATGAACTTTGTGTGATATGTGGTTGCTTTCAAAATTTATTCTAAAAGTATGTATTTTGTGGCTTATGGATGATTTGAGAAATGGCTTAATGTTTGTCATAAGAATGTGTTAAATGAATTGTATATGGAGGATTTAAGTATGGAAAGAATGAGTATTTTGTATATGTATTATGTTATAGATTAAGTTGTGAAGATTGAATCGTGCTTGAAGTAGATTGGACGAAGAGTATTGTGGTAGTGAGGAAAATGTGAAATCAAGATGGAAAGAATGGATTGGTCTTGATGACTTTGAGGCTTTAAAGAGATATGTATATGTTATGAAATGTCGAGTGAATATTATGAGTTAATGAAAGTTAAAATGAATGAGTTGATTAAGATGATTGAAATGGAAGTTGAAAGGTAGGAAATAAAGATTGAAAGAGTGAGAATTGGAAGAATTAGTGAAGGTGTGAAAATATGAAGAATTATGAAAGTTTGACTTTTGGGGATGAATAGTTGACTTTTGATTTAAGTGAAATTTGATAAAATGATATTCATGAACATGTAGTGCTTGTTGAGGGCTTTGGTAACCATAAAGTTTGCGAATTTTCGATATCGGGCTAGAAGTTATGATAGATTGAAGTTTTGATGTTGTTTAGGTGATTGAAAACCGACGACGATGATCAGTAGCAAAAACCAGACGATGCAATCAGTAGCAAAAACCAGACGATGCCTGTAGCAAAAACCAGACGATGCACTGTAGCAAAAACCAGACGATGCACTGTAGCAAAAACCAGACGATGCACTGTAGCAAAAACCAGACGATGCACTGTAGCAAAAACCAGACGATGCACTGTAGCAAAAACCAGATGATGTACTGTAGCAAAAACCAGCTGATAGGAAAAGTGGACGCTACAGAATGTAGGAGATAGAATCAGCCTTTGTAGTCTTCATGAGAGTTATAGATCTAGATGTCTAATTTCTAACCGTCCAAGAATGAAGTCATTTAGACACCTATAGAGAAAGTTATGGCATTTGCGCCAAAACATGTCTGATAGAAATCAGATGATGGAAAAACCAGCTGATAGAAAAACCAGCTGAAGCAAAAGCAGACGATATGGACTTGATATCGATAGATTTAGACAAAATTTCCTTCTTGAAAGTTGTAGATCTCTCTTTTCTCTATGAGATAGATACCAAGTTTTCCAAATTTGGATATCGGAGTCAAAAGATATGATCTATATAAGTGGACATATCTTTGGATAGAAAAACCAGTGATAGAAAAACCAGCTGATAGGAAAACCGGAAGATGCAAAATCGGACGAAAGATTAATTGAGACATTTGACCCTTTTAGAGACTGAATTTGGATTTAAGTTCTTCATGAACATTGTAGATCAGTCTTTCTCTATGAAATAGACATCAATTTTGTCCAATTTGGAGTTCGAGTTAAACGTTATAAGCGTTTGAAGTTTGGAGGAAAATCGGTGATGAAAATCAGGTGATGTAAAAATCAGTGATGCAAATCAGCTGATCCAAAATCAGCTGATGCAAAATCAGCTGATGGAAAAGTCAGACGAAGGAAATCAGGCGATGAACAGTAAATCAGGCGATAGAAAATCAGGCGATGAACAGTAAATCGACGATAGAAAATCGATGATGAGCGAAGAAAGCAGATGGAAGGAAAACAGTCTGCACATAGATCAGTATTTTGAGGATATATGAAGCTACAGAGCTCGGATTGAGGTGATTCAAATTGGAGATTAAACTAAAGTTATAAGGCTACAACTTTGATGAAGAACCCCGATCAAGATGGAGCCTCTAAGACTGTCGGATATTGGAATGAAACTCGGTGCAGTGTGCAGTCTCGATTTTTATGCAGTCCGATAATATTTTGGCCATAACTTCTTCGTTTTAGATCCGAATTGAGCGTGGTTTGTTGCGTTGGATTCGTATGATCGAGGAGAACATTATGAAGAAGAAATTTTTAGTAAAATTCCTTTATTTACCTGATCAGAATTTGGAGCCAAGATATCAACTTTTAAGGGCAATTTTGGAAGAACACTTAAAGAGTTAAGTTAGTAGGCTTATAAGGAGGGACATGAGAGTCTTTCCTCATTCATTAAATGACATGGCATGTGGATGTAGTATAAATAGAGGAGAAGCAGGCTGTGGTCGTGAGAGTTAGAGAAAGCAGAATAAAGAGAAACAAAAGAAAGAAAGAAAGAAGAGAGAAAAGAGAAGAGTGGGTTTGGTGGAAGGAGAAAAGAAAGGACAGCAGCTAGGGTTCGATTTTGTGAGCTTTCCAGGAGGATTTGAACATGCTCCAAGAGGGAAAAGATGAAGGATGAAGAGAGCTCTAGGATGAGCTAAGAAAATCCGAAAATGGTGAAGAGTGAGGTAAAAGCGATTTTCAAGCTTGAGCTTTTCTTAAAATTTTGGTGTAGAATCATGGAAAATATTATGGTTTTGTGGATTATGAAATTAGTTGTGATGTCTATGCTAAGATGGTGGTTTAATTTTGGATTAATGTGAGTTAGGGTTTATTCCCAATTTTGGAAATTGGGGCTTTTGTAAATTGATGCATTAGATAGCTTGGAAATATGTTGGAATTGGGTTTCCTATAGTAAATTTTGAGGGTTATGGTATTTATGATGATGAATTTGGATGATTTCGGTCTAGGAAATTTCAAAGTGGCGAAAGAAAGAAGCTTCGAGAAATTAGAGCTTTGGACAAGTTCTAGCATGGATTCGAGGTGGGTATCCGTTTATAATAGAATTTATAAGCCATTACCGCTTTCTTTAAACAAAGAGATTTTCGACTTAAATTGCATCATAATTGTTGCATCATTGCATAAATGATTTCAAAAATCATTTTGATTCGATACATGAAATTTTGATGAATTGCAAAATACATTGTGTTATGCCTTGAAAGACTTCATGGTGTGTATATTCGGAAAAGAGCATTTGATAAATTGATTTGAGCATTATATGTGCTTTTGTGTGGCTTAGAGAGTAACGTTGTGATAGTCTCGCACGTAGACAAAAATAATGTGATAGCCTTCTCCGGCTGCCCGCCTTGGGCTCACTGAGATCCAAAATGGACTCGTTGTGTTTCCAATAAACTTGGTTTATTTGGCGTGTTTCTGAAACTCTCTAGCCATTTGTGTGTGCATTGCTTACGTGAATTGCCAAGTTGATGCATTCATGTCTTGTGACCTATGGATTTGTGGCTGAAAGCCTAAGACGTATACGATTTGTAAAATGTGATTTTGATTACTGACGAAAAGAACTTCTTCAAAATGTGCTTTACTTGATTTCAAAGAAATGTTTTCTAAGACCGTAAAAGAAAAAGATTTCAAGAGTTTTGCTTATTGTTTTGTTATAAACTGTTACCCATTGAGCGTAAGCTCACCCCTCATTACCATCCACGGTAATGAGAAGAAGATCCGTGAGCGAAAAAGAGGATTTTGTATCTTTGTATTTGCATTCGGATTTTTTATATATTGTGATTGTATTGTGGCTTGTAAGGCCATTAAAATTTGTATATGATTATGGGATGGGATTATGTAAGTGAAATAGGGTTAGTATTTATGAATGTGAATTATGATCATGACTTGAGATATGAATGAGAATTATGGAAGTGTTTAGATATAGGATTGTAAATGTGTATGATGGGATTCGGACGGGAGGTTCAAGATTTGTGTGATGGGTTGGAAATATTGAAGTGCTTTTGTGTATGGATTTGTGTATGGACATGATATGGAAATTATGTATGAATGGCGTGAGATGGATTGATGAAATTCAAATGTTTGGTAATAAGCGAAATTGGGATAAAGAGAGATATGATTGTAGCGAATGATAAAATGTTTTCGAATGTAAACGCGATATGATCGAATATGAAGGATTCAAAGGATTGAGGAATTGATGAAATACAAATTGGAAATTGAAACTACTTTGAACAATGTGTAAGTGGAAAAAAAAATGAAGCGATATTAGTTAAGCTGCGATTCGTTCGTTATGAGTTGGGTTCCGAAAACGGGTCCCAACATCGGAGTAGTCATTAGCTTCACACCTTGCATATCAAACTTATTCAATAATTCTTTCACATATTTTTATTGATGGATAAAGATTTTCTCTTTGGTTTGCTTAACTTGCAACCTAAGAAAGAACTTTAACTCACCCATCATGCTCATTTCAATTTCATTTTTCATTAGACTCTCAAACTTCATGCATAACCTTTTTGAAGTAGCACCAAAAATAATATCATCAATATAGATCTGAACTATTATAAATTCATTCTCATAATTATTCCTAAAGAGTGTCTTATCAACTTTGACCTCTACTAAAACCATTCTCTAAGAGAAAAGCACTCAGACGATCATACCAAGCTCTATGAGCTTGCTTCAGGCCGTATAAGGCTTTATGAAGTTTATAGACATGGTCTGGATTATTAACATCCTCAAAACCAGGTGGTTGATTAACATACACCTTTTCGTCTATAAAACCATTCAAAAAGGCACTCTTCACATCCATCTGAAATAGCTTTATATTATGACAGACCGCATATGCTAGCAATATCCTAATGGCTTCAAGTCTTGCTACTGGAGCATATGTCTCATTGTAGTCTATTCCTTCTTGCTGATTATAGCCTTGTGCTATCAATCTAGCCTTATTTCGACTCACTCTTCCTGATTCGTCTAACTTGTTCTTAAAGACCCATCTGGTTCCTATGATGGATTTCTTAGGGGGTTTAGGAACTAAGGACCAAATATTATTCCTAGAAAATTTGTTCAGCTCCTCTTGCATGGCTAACACCCAAGCTTTGTCTCGAAGAGCTTCCTCAACCTTCTTAGGCTCTATTTCAGAAATAAAAGCCACATTAGCTTCTCTTTTGAATCTGGACCTTGTTTTAACTCCTTCTGAGGTTTCTCTGATAATCAACTCTTCTAGATAAGAACTTTTATATTTCCAGTCTCTTTTCAGTCCAATAGTTTCTGGGATATCTTCAACTTTGTCTTTATGAGTACATGGTGTTGGAGTTTCTGTTGTGTCGTCTAAGTTCTTTGAAGGATCTTCTCTCTCTATGTCATCTTCCTTATGGGGTTGGGAACTATCATCGAACTTTACATGGATGATCTCCTCAACTGTCTTTCAAATAAGATTGTACACCCGAAATGCTTTAGACGATAATGAGTATCCTAAAAAGATTCCTGGATAGGTCTTTGAATCGAATTTATCCAACAGCTTCTTTGTATTCATAATAGAGCATTTGCACCCAAATGGATGAAAGTACGATATGTTTGGTCTTTTTCCATTCCATAACTCATAAGGAGTCTTCTTTAATATGGGTCACAACAGAATTCTATTCTGAATATAGCATGCTGTATTCACAGCTTCTGCCCAGAAGTACTTAGGATGATTCTTTTCACACAGCATAGTCCTTGCCATTTCTTGAATCGTCCTGTTCTTCCTTTCAACAACTCCATTCTGTTGTGGAGTCCTGGGAGCCGAGAAATTGTGGAAAATTCCATTCTCCTCACAGAATAACCTAAACTTCTCATTCTCAAACTCTCCACCATGGTCACTCCTGATACTAGCTATAGACATTCCTTTTTCATTCTGTAACTTTCTGGATAAGGTTCTAAAACACTTAAAAGTTTCATCTTTGTGTGATAAAAATAATATCCAACAAAATCGAGTAAAGTCATCAACAATAACGAGTCCATATTTCTTTCCGCCAAGACTTATTGTCCTTGTTGGACCAAATAAATCCATATGTAACAACTCTAAAGGTCTTGATGATGTTACAAAATTTTTAGAAGAAAAGGAAGTTTTAATCTGTTTTCCTTTCAAACAATTTTCACAAAAAAATTCTTTGTCAAAATTTATTCTTGGTAATCCTCTTACCAAATCATGTTTTGCCAACTTTGAAATGTGTTTAAAAGAGACATGACCTAGCTTTCTATGCCAGACTAGTCTTTCTTCTTCGGAAGATAGAAAACATGAAACATTTTGACTTTGAAAATTTTCTAAATCAATTTTGTAAAGATTATTTCTTCTCTTGGCAGAAAAGAGTATAGATACATCTTTGTTTCTGACTTCACAAAGATTTTGATTGAATGTGACTGTGAAACCAGAATCACACAATTGACTGACGCTGATCAAATTATGTTTCATACCATCAACAAGCAGTACATTATTTATGCATGCAAAGGAATCTTTACCTATTTTATTGATTCCAATAATCTTGCCCTGCTGGTTGTCTCTGAAAGTTACTGATCCTCCCTTCTTATACTGAAGATCTAGGAACATAGACCTTCTTCCCGTCATATGTCGCGAGCATCCACTATCTAAATACCAATGGTGCTTGCCGCATCTTCCAAGGAAGGATATCTGCAGGAGAAGCTATTTTATTTTTTGGTACCCATATTTTTCTAGGTCCTTTATGGTTAGTAGCATGCACATAATGAGATTTTTTATACCTATTACTAGGTCGAGGTTTATTATAGTTTTTCTTCTGAGTGAAAGAGTTCTTATGGGGATGAGACTTATTGTCTGTAAACCCTAATCCAGTTTTATCACCTGGATGTCTACATTTTCCAAGCATCTCATTCATTTTCTTTGTGCTCTCGGTGAAAGTAGCTAAATCGGCTGATAGATTCTTAATTCTAAGTTTCAGCTAATTGATTTCTTCTGATCTGTCTGCGACTTTCTTTTCCTCCTCTAATTGCTTCTTCAGACAGATATTTTCTCTCTCTATTTCTTCCGTATGTCTAATATTTTCTACATACTTTTTCTTTAATAGTTTGTACTGTTTCAGAATAGCATGAAAATCTTCTAACAATTCTGAGTAGGCATCATGCAAGTTATCGTAATCAGATTTTACCTCTTCATCACTATCTTCCTCGGCTACCAGGCAGATGTTTGCATGTTCGGATGACTCGGAACCTGTATCTGATTCTAAGGAATCTAGGTCCTCCCACGTTGCCATCATACTTTTCTTGTCTTCTCTACTCTTCTTTGGTTTCTTCTTTAGAGTAGGACATTCGGACTTGTAGTGTCCAGGCTGATGCACTCATAGCAAATGACAGATGACTTCTCTGATTTAGCTTCATCTTTTCCATTCTTCTTGAAAGTCTGATTTCCTTTGGACTTCTTCTTCCACATGCGTCTTATCTTTCTGGAGATAAAGGATAATTCATCATCTTCATCACTTGACTCTTGTTCTGATTGGATGGAGTCATCATTCTTTGATTCTTCAATCTTTAAGGCTTTTGATGACTTCCTCCTTCTTTGAGTCTTGTGATTCTTCTGTCCAGCCTTCAGCGCTATTGTCTTGTCCCATTTGGGCTTGTCTTCAGCATCGAGTTCAACTTCATGAATCTTCAAGGATCCAAGCAACTCGTCAAGCTTTAGCACACTCAAATCTTTGGCTTCCTGCACCGCAGTAACTTTAGGTCTCCACCTCTTCGAAAGACTTCTTAGGATCTTTCGAACATGATCTTGATTGTTGTACGTTCTTCCCAGAGCTTTCAATCCATTGAAAATTGTTTGAAATCTTCCTAACATTTGATCAATAGATTCTTCATCTTTCATTCTGAAAAGTTCGTACTGGTGCACAAGAATACTTATCTTGGATTCTTTAACTTCACTTGTGCCTTCGTGAGCAATGGACAATGTGTCTCACATCTCCTTTGCGGTGTCGCATCCATGGACTTTTTCATACTTACTCCTGCTTAGGGCACAGGTTAAGAAGAACTTCACTTTTGAGTTCAGCTGTATTTTCGCCTTTTGGTCAGCCGTCCATCTGATTCGTGGAATAGAATTGCCATCTTCATCTACTAGTGTATATGGTCCGTTCTCTATCACGTCCCAAAGGTCGACATAAGTAGATTCTATAAATAGCCGTATCCTATCTTTCCAGTAATGATAATCTTCTCCGTTGAATGCTGGAGGTCTAGTGACTGAGGCTCCTTCTGCAATGTATACATGTGATTCTGCCATTATCTTTGATCCATACTTTGTTACAGTGATCCTTAGATACCAGGCTCTGATACCAATTGAAGTGAATCACACGTTAATACAATGATGAGAAAACAATATAAGAATGCACGAGAAGGGGGGGTTGAATTGTGTATTCACCTTTTTAAAAATCTTTCAAAAACTTGTTTGTTAGAAATAAAATTCTTTTACAGAATTTCCAATAGATTCTAATTAATCAAAAACGTTGAAAACTTTGTTTCAAAATAAGCAATGATAAAACTTGAATCTAAAAGAGAGATAGAGTAAGAGTAGTTGACACAGCGATTTATCCTGGTTCACCCCAAACCGTGAGCAACGTCCAGTCCTCAGAGTTCTTTATGAGATTTTCACTATCTCTTCAACTTTACAAGTATTCTTTACGAGCCTCCTCAGGTCTCTACAACCAGTATTCTTTCACACTTAGCCTCTGCAGGCTATCTGTACTACTTTCTCACAGATAAGTGTTTGAACACTTGTTAGAGTAAGAATAGCTCTCGGCTAACTTTAATAGAATGCTTTTTACGATCACGTAGATGTAATTCAGCTAATTTTTCAATTATTCAGCTCACGTAACTAACTTTCACTAACTTTGCAATCTTCGACTTCGACTTGTATTTATAACTTTTTTCTCCAACTGCTTCTTGATTCTTTTTTCTTGAATCTTGTTTCTTGAATCTTTAACTGAAACGGTTAATCAGTTGAGTTCTGTAACTAACCCGAACTGACTCTTGCGTCTGCTTCGTAATTCCTCTTCTGTGTCTGTCTTTTCTATTCGCGTCTTCGTCTATTTTACTATTGCGTCTTCGTCTGTTTTATACCGTGTCTGCGTCTGCGTCTGTATTTATCTTTTGCATCTGCGTTGCTTCGTCTGTATTTATTTTTTGTCTGCGTCTTTATATTTCTTCTGCGTTCTTCGTCTACGTCTTATTGTGCGTCTGCATCTGTGTTGCTTCGTTTGTATTACTTTGTATGCTTTGTTTCTCTTTTTATTTTGCTCTTTATTATACATCAAAATTATATCTAAGTAAAGTCATTTTGACTTAACACCACGCTCGTCGCAACGAACACAAATTCGCACGTCGCGACGAACACAAATTCGCACGTCGCGGCATGCTCATGAGCAAGTCGCGACGTGCAGGTTTGGAGAACGTCTCCAAACCTGACTTTTCCAGCATTTTCCCACCTCGAACCTTCTATTTTGCAAATGCAACACTTCTAAACCTTAATTCAAGTCCAATACTACATTTCTAACTCATTCTAACACAAAAATCATCCACAAACACACTCAAATCCTTAACCTTAAAACCACACATATTCCTTAACTCATTCGAAAGCTTCTAACACTTAATCCTCTCTTAACTAACATCAAAACTTGTTTCATTCATCTAATCAAGGAGAAAGATGTTTAAACTTACTTGATTTGGCTTCAATTTCTTCAAGATCGTCAAACCCTAGCTTTCTCCTCTCCTCTTCTTCTTCCACGTCTTCCTCTCTTCTTCTTTTTTCTCATTTCTCATTTCCTTCTTTTTTTTTTCATACTCTTAATGAGTGGGGAATGTCCAATTTGCCCTTCAATTTAAGTCTTGCAACTCTTAGACTTAAGTGTCAGGCCTAATTTGCACTTGTATAATCTTATAACTTTCACACTTCAATTCAGAAATTGAAAAATCTTAAGAACTAAATTAAAAATTTGATTCCTTCAGATAACTTGTAGTCCCATGTCTCTAATTTATTTAAAAACAAGAATCAACTTAATTGGATCTCTACAGCTCAAGATATTATAAAAAATATTGTACCACGCTTAGAAATTATCTAACTCACTTTGATTCAATCAATCTCTTTCAATTTAATCTCATAACAATCATAATTTCCCATCATGATGTAGGTAATTGTCTTAGGAATCCAACGCTGCGAAAACTAAATCATTCAGATGTCAGACGGAGAAGTTAGAAGCAAAAGAACGGGCAGGGGTCGGATCACCCTCAACAGTAACAGTAACTTGTAAAAATTCTTAACTTCCTATTCCATAGTCCAAAAATCTCACACCTTACATTAATGGAAAGATCAAAACATAATAAAAAACTTTCAATTAAAAGCTAGATCAACCTCTAACTCGGTTAATTTCTCATTAAAAGTTCTGCCAGAATTTATCATCCTAAAACAACATCCAAACTTCTAAATTTCATATCTTCCAAATTCCACAACCAGAAATAACATTTTATACATCATTGAAAAGCTAGGAAAATCTTCTATAACTTTCATGTAGATCACTGAACTTAATTCAGACCACATCGGTACATGATTTGCCTCAAATCACATTACACCTGAATGTACCCTTGTGGACATTTTCACACAACAAAGCAATTTAATACCTAACTTTTACTGATCATAACTTTCACTCCCGATATAGAAAAATAACATAATTTATGGCGATAGAAAACTTTCAACATAATCTACAAGTTTCATGTAGATCATTTTCTCAAATCCTGCCTAAATCAAAAAGTCAACTCTCTACTCCAAAAAGTCAAACTTTCTCAATTCTTCATATTCTCACACTTTTTCTCTTTATTTCTTGATTTTTAACTTCCAACAATGTATTCACTATCAATTTTATTTAAACTCAAAACCATACTTTAGACCACAATTAATCATAGACATCAGTAACAAAAGCATATACACGCTTATACTCTCTCTTCATCAACTTGCTAAATTCACCTATCTTAATCTCATATAGCAATACACATTCTTGAATTGTATTTTTCTTTCTTTGCACATGAATAATTTACCACAAATTCCTCATTTAATGTCAATTTTTAACTCGCAGTTCTAAAAAAAGTTCGGGGTCTAACATTATTTTTCTTAGATTCCATTTAAGATCTCCCAACATTTTTGTATCAAATCTTATAGAGACTTATTCTCTTCACATTGCAATTGGATCACCTTAAATTGAAAATCCACTCACGTAGTTGGATACTTTGCATTACCTTAAACACAATGCATAGAATCTCAGTAGTACATTTCACTTGCTATGCTTGAGTCTCCTCTTGAGATATAACTCCATTATTCACTTTTAATTTAGTACTTACCTATTTTCGATTTGTTCCTGTCATGACCACTATTAACTTGAATCGTCTGTTCATCTTAACTCAATATGGGCAATTCTTCTTTAAAAGAAGATTTCTTGCTACAATCATCGATACTGTTCACAAAATTCTCATTAACCAACTATTTTCCATAATTGCGTTTCAACCACTCCGAATATCTCAAGAAGATCAATTTTAACTATACTCAATATCCCAATAAGAGCAATTTTATGCCATCACTGTATGATCGGAACATCTTTTGCACTAAGGGTCTGTGAGGCACTAAACAATTTCTTTTACACCTATATATCACTAAAAATCATTTCATCACATATGATACATCATTTGAAATCTTAATATCCACCCAAACGAGCACTATAAGTACTTTTGTGTCTTAATTTAACCTATTATAAACCTTGAACTATAGGAACTATGATTGGCACTTATTCAATAAGTTACCGATCGCTTCCTCGGTTATTTTCACATAAACTCAATTGTTTCACTAATGATGATGAACGCAATATCCACTGTATACTCATAAAGGTGAATTAACCTAAACTCGCCAATTCTTTTCATATAGCACTATCATTGTTTCATTTTCCACTTGTCATTGAATTTCATTTCACACAGTTTTATTCCCATCTCAAAACATAATTCTTATATCAATAATTCACACATCCCTTCTAAGTCCAAGCTGAACCCTTCAAGGTCATATCAACTTGGCTTATACACTTTAATCTCATCATTTCTACTTATCTCATTATTTTTTTTTCCTCAAACAATCCATGATAGGGTATTCACATTTATATCACATTCGAGGATATATCATCAAAACACAACAAAATATTACATTCATTGACACAGTGTGTTCAATCAATCCAGAATTTCTGATGTGCAATCATTAGAAATTTTCAGTCTTAATTTTCCTCTAATATCCCCTTATACTGATTTCCAAACTCTTAACACAATATTCACATAACCATTTTAGTTCCAAGCTCATGCTTTCATGACCATAACCACTTCTCGATTTCATTTCATTCCATCTACACACTTTAGTTTCCCTTTTTACTCATATGCTCATCTTTCTCAATCAATCCTTAATAACATACCTATTCACACCAATATCACCTCAAAGGATACATATCCCAATTGAGGTGAACCTTTCCCCATCATATGAGACCAGATGCATTTCTTATTTTCCAATTATCCATAAACCTCTATTTTCTCATAATCACCAATTTCCCGCTCCAACTCTTAAGGAAATGCTCAAGCATGTGACTCATACTCGGGGATCAGTCGCAGTTGTCTGCTATGACATAATTACTATGCATATGCATATCACTTGACCCCTATTTCAGAATACCCATGTAAGATTGTACTACTGGGCTCTGATACCACCTATTGTTACACCCCACTCCCACGCGGGCTGAACCCGACTTTGACGGTGATATCCAAGTATGTGCCCCGCGAGGGTGGCGTGCTGAAACACTCATTCAGCAGTCAGTACATTTTTTTTCATAAACAATATATGCGGAATACAAACCCCAAGTTGGGTCCTCATTCAATCATATACAATTCCATTATACACAATTTTCAATAGCCATTTGGGCCTATTTACCGAATACAAATATACACTTCATTACATAAATAAAGACATGCAATGTAGACGCAAACTGATCCCGACTTCTATCCTTCACTTGAATCCTGCAAATATACTCCCGTTGGCTTAACGGGGTATTCTTCTAATCCTGAAAAATAATTGCAAATTTTGGGTGATTTTTGTGAACTCAGTGAGTGACCATCATTGATGGTCCGTTCAGTCATTGCAACAATAATACCAATATATATAACATATTTTCCCACTGTTACCTATTTGACCACAGTTCAAAATTTCACATATATTTAAATTTTACTTCAATAAGCACTATTACAAGACTGCACATTGACACACTTTCCGTCTATTAGCATTTTACTGTGACCGAGTGCCTAACTATCCCATTGAAAGGCTCATTAGTATCTGTCCCTTATCCGATAGTGGATACAGGGCTCATTAATTCATTGAGCCTGAGGCTCTAAATCACTCATGAGCTCCGAGCTTATCTTCACACATTGAGCTAGAAGCTCTGATCGGTGGCAACTCTGGTCAACAGCCATTATAATTCATACAACATTAGGCATATCACTATTCTCATAGTCTCACAGTTATAAAAATACCCCCTGACTGTTATCACATCAGCAGATGGCAATTTGCAGTGCATTCAATCAACTATCAACTAAATCAAACAAAAGCAGTGTTGTGACCGAGCGCCTGTACTGTCCCTGTAAGGGCACATTTATCGTTGAGCTATAGGCTCTGAAATTGTCGATTGGCTCCTTCATATAACTTGTAGATCTATGTCTCTAGTTTCATTTGAAACAAGAATCCATATATTGGTGCTCTATAGCTCAAAATATCTCCAAAATAATGAAGTCTATTCAGACCATTACAAAGCCGAGACTGAACACTACAACTGACTTCAATCCAGAAATTGAAAGCCTTAGAGGCTAAATTGTCAATCGGCTCCTCATATAACTTGTAGATATATGTATCTAGTTTCATTTGAAATAAGAATCCGATCTATTGGAGCTCTATAGCTCAAAATATCTCCAAAATACTGAAGTCTATTCAGACCATTACAAAGCCGAGACTGAACACTACACCTGACTTCAATCTAGAAATTGAAAGTCTTAGAGGCTAAATTGTCAATCGGCTCCTTCATATAACTTGTATATATATGTCTCTAGTTTCATTTCAAACAAGAATCCAATCTAGTGGAGCTCTATAGCGTAAAATATCTCCAAAATACTGAAGTCTGTTCAGACCATTACAAAGCTAAGACTGAACACTACACCTGACTTCAATCCAGAAATTGAAAGTCTTAGAGGCTAAATTGTCAATCGGCTCCTTCATATAACTTGTAGATCTATGTCTATAGTTTCATTTGAAATAAGAATCTGATCTATTGGAGCTCTATAGCTGAAGATATCTCCAAAATACCGAATGATGTTTAGACTTTCTCCACAAGTCAGCTCAATTTAATCGGGTTGATCTTTCTCCATTTAATATGAAAACTGATCTATTTGGTATGAAAAGATAGCAAAATGTCTTAGGAATCCAACTCTTTAAAAATCGAGTCGATCGGAGGTCGGACGAAGAAGTTATGGCCAAAAGAAAGAAGAGAGGTCGGTTGGCCGAAAATCTCCTCAAAACTTTAAAACAACACCTCAACTTGTAAACATCATAACTTTCGACCCAGAACTCCAAATTTGACAAAATTGGTGTCTATGGAAATTTATAAGAACCCTCTACAAACTTTGTGAAGGCCTTAAAAATCAGATCGACCTCTAAATGGGTTAAAGACTCCACACAAAGTGACTGGTCGATCAACTTCACACTAAAAAGCACCAGAACTTCTAAAAATCATAACTTTCTACTCCATTGTCCAAAATTTTCAAATTTTATATCAATAAAAATAGCAAAACAAATGATACATCTTTCATGAACAACTTAAAAGCCAATTCCATCTCTAGCCAAAACCAATTCGCAAACAAAGGTTCAGCCTACCCAATTTATTCTCAACAGCAACCCAATCTTTCAACATTCATAACTCCACATCCCCTTAGCGAAAATTTTCATACCATCTAGCAATAAAAAGCTTAGACAATCTAATACAATTCTCAGGAAGGACTTCAGTGCAAATTCCAACTCTAATTAGGTCGAATCCACCCATTAATGTGGCTACCCTGTTAATTAGTATTAAAACAGCATATGACCATATCTATAGCCAAAAATTTACAATTTTATATCTATCAGTCCTTACATCCAAAATTCGTATAAAGTACCTCATTAGAAAGCTATAACAATCCTCTACAACTTTCCAGAATGTTACTGAAGCCAATTTTATCCTTTACAGTTCCAAATAAATGTCAGAACACAAAGAGCACAAAATCTATGCCCTTAGAGCATTTGCACACCAAAACACATTTTGGACTAAATTACCACCTGAGCATTAACAAACCATAACTTGCAAGCTACACAACAAAAAATATCATATTTAGTGGCGTTAGAAAGATAACACATAAATCTTCAACTTTTAGTAACACCAATTTCATAAAATCTGTCTCCTTTATCCTAGAAAATTCTCAAAGTTTCAGGTCGTCAACAATAGAACCAAGATCCGGATACTATTCATCCAGCACACCCATCTCAACTTTCGAGCCAAATTCAAAGCTCTTCAAGCCACAATTGGCTAGAACTTCCTTCATAGGAATTCTAGCCATACTTCTCAAGTCTAATTTAAAACAAACGTCAACTCAATAGCATATCCACGTCAAAAGTTACAAACAAATAACTGAAACATACACAAGTTTCATTTTTGCAAAGCCATACATAATCTTATACAATGTCCATTTAGCAACACAAACATACTACTTTCACTTTTTTATTAGAAATTCATATTTCCTATCTTTTATACCTGGCAATTGTCAATGAATTCATGTACCACTTTATGAGCCAGTAATCATTATGTAAATGCATGTATGTCAATAAGATGCATGAACAAAACCAATGCATTTCCTTTATCTCTCCTTAAGCACACTTGTACAATATTTCAGGTCCTCACCCTTTATTTGGGGACAGGATGTTACAATGCATGAGCATGAAATGTAATTTTTTAATTTATCATTGCTATTTTCTCAGTTACAAAAGTTTAGGATTCTAACCCTTAGTATAGAAACGGAATGTTACATTAAATGTACTATAAAATAAATTTTTTTGAGGTGCTACTTCAATAGACTACGATTTTCAAATTTTGTCACTAAAAGTTACTTCTAACAATGATTTTCAAATTTTTTAGCCAAAAAGGTACCTTTAATTACGAATTTAAAGTCTTAGCTAAATAAAATATAGTTAAAATTGAAATTTGTTTGAGTGACTTCTCAATTAGTTTTTGTCTTTGATGTCCAAATCACTAACTTATTTTATCTTTAAAGCTACTTAATATAACAAAGTATTCTTTATGACTAATTGCAGATATTGGATTTGGATGTCTCTTATGATTCTTATCTTCTATTACTAACATTTATCTTTTCTATTTCTTTCTCTCTTAAAAGTTAGAATAACTAGGTGACAAAAATCAATATCTATGCTCAATATGCTTGGAGGCAAATAATGTTGAATTTGAGAATGTTAGTGTAAATTATTTAATATTTTCTAATGTGATAAGATATTTTAGATAATATTAATCATGATAATTATAAAATTGTTAAAATAATTATTTATATATTTTAATAGAAAAGAAATGAAATAATCATTTTAGTGGTTTTCTAATCATTATAATCATTATTACCAAAAATAATATAAGATGTATAAGAATAATTTATGCAATACCAATCATAATAATGATTTAAACAACATTAATCATGATATTTATAAGATTTTCCAAAACAATAACTCTATAATATTTTCATTAAAAATATATGGGACGTAAAGACATTAAAATAATTCAATTTACGATTTGATACTACCTATCAATCTAACTTTAAAGATACTTTATATGATACTGCATTTTGGACAAAGCCCTCAAAGGGTTATTACGAGATTCTTTGATAATTTTATTGAGAAAATTAAAAATATGTAATTATTATTTATTAATAAAATAGTAGAAAGATATCAAGAAATACCATTAAAATTTGGGATCGAAATCTTAAAATTCATATATTTCAAATAACTTCATCACAAATAAACATTTAACATTTTTAACATCAGCAAAAAGTATTTTTGTTCAAAAATTATCTTCTTTTGACATATAAGATTACAAAGAGTTAGTTAAAGCATGCACAAATTCATTAAAATATGTTATGAACATCACACCAATTTGTTTATATATGGAACAATGAGTGGAGCATAGTAGTAGTGTTTATATGTTGGACCCCGAACTTTTGATGAAAAATAGAAATATTAAAATGAATTTAAATGAGAAAGAAATTGGTGAGAAAATTATGAATTTAAGGAAATTTGATGAAATTAAGAAATAATTTATGAGAAAAGAATTGTTTAATTTTGAGGACTTTGAAATTTGAGTGAACTTGTATGGATTATGAGAAGAAAGTGGATGAGTTGATTGAAAATTTGAAGAATTTAGAAAGTTTGACTTTAGGGATGAATAGTGATTAAATGGTTGACTTAAGAGTTGACTTTTTGTTCGAGTCAAAATTTGAGAAAACGATCTTCTGGAAACTTGTAGTTTATGTTAAGAGCTTTTCGTAGACATAAAGTTTGATATTTTTCAATATCGGGAGTGAGAGTTATGATCAGTTAAAGTTCGTTTAAAGTTTGACTTTGAGGGAAAAGTTGACTTTTTAATTGAGGCAAAATTAGAAAAAATGATGAACATGAAACTTGTAGCCTCTGTCGAGAGCTTTTCGTGGACATAAAGTTTGCTATTTTTCGATGTCGGGATTGAGAGATATGATTTTCAGAAGATATGCTTTGTTTTGAAAATGTTATTAAGTATAGATTTGTGTATTCTATGGATCGAGGTTACTCGTCGTATGGATTGAGTCTAAATTGGTATTACTGAAAGTTGTAGCTTGTATGTCGATCTTTCCGACACCATAAAGTTTGTAATTTTTCGATATCGGGGCTAGGAGTTATGATTTTTGGAAAACCCGTTTTGTTCTTGGGTTTTCAATCCAACCCTTTTGTAATCTTTTGTGCATAATTCCTTCATCCGACATCCGATTGACTCGATTCTCAAAGCGTTGGATTCCTAAGACAATTACGTTCATTTTTATGAGGAATTATGATTTTTAGGAGATTAAATGAAAAGAGATTGATTGAACCAAAGTAAGAGATGAATTATAGATTATAAGTTAGATAATTTTTTGAACATGGTTCAGTATTTTGCGATTTTCGGGAGCTGTACAACTCCGATTGAGTTGATTCTTGAGGGAAAATAAATTTAAGATATAGGGCTACAACTCTTGTGAAGGGATCAAAATTTAATTTCATCTCTAAGATTGTCTATTTCTGGACTGAAGTTATGTTAATGTTCAGTCTCGGATTTTTCGCAGGTCCGATAGTATTTCAGCTATAACTTTTTCGTTTCTGATCCGAATTGAGAGCGGTCAGTGGCGTTGGATTCGTATGATCTAGAGGAACAATTTTCAAGAAGAAAGTTTATCCAAATTATTTCGTTTAGATGCTTGAAAATAGGACGCAAGTAGTCAGTTTTTCAAGTTCCTACAGTGGCAATTTTGGAAATAGGCAAATAAGTGAGGGTAACTTGGTCATTTTGGCACCATTTTTTATGACATGGCAGAACACACATAAGGGATGTCGTTTTTGCTTCCAGAAACCAGTAGAATTCACGAAAATTCCAGAACCAAAGAAGAAAAGAGAAGAAAACGAAAAAGAGAGAAGGAGAGGGAGATTCGGCCATCAAAGAAGAGAGGTAGGTTTTCACGTTTTTCTTTCTTCCTTAAGTCTTGTAGAAGAGTCATCGGCAAAGAGGAAGAAGAGAAAGAAGAAAAGAGTTGGGTGTTGTGGTTCTCTTGCTTGGGAGAAGTGGTTCTAGAGTTTCTTGAAGAAGAAAGAGGAAGAGGAAGAGATGATGAAACAAAACAGATTTTTTCGTGGGTGTTAAGAAGGTAAGAGATTTCGAAATTTGAAGGTTTTCTAGTTAGGATTTGTTGTCTTTCTTGCCTTAAAAGAATGGTATAAGAACTGATTTGTGTTCCTTTGGATGTTTAATGATGTGTTAAAGGCATTGGAAATGATAGAAACTAAGATTGGACCAAATCTGGAAATTTAGGGTTTTAATTGATTTTACTGTTTTGATCATAACTCATTGTATAGGAATTCAAATGAGGTGAGGTTTGTGGCCACTTAAACTTTGGGATGTTAGCTACATTTTTGTGTGAAATAGGCACTGTCTAATTTTAGCTTGAAGAGGTTGCAATTTGGCTTGGAAAGTTACTGCTATTGACTGGAATGAATAGTACCCGAAACCTTAACCTAGTGTTTTGCTGATTTTTCAAAATTAATTGATATGGAATTTGGGAAAATGGTCTTAATGAAAGTTGAAGAATATTAAGTTAGCTTTCCATTCCCACTGATTTTGCTATTTTTCGATCTGTATATTGGGAGTTATGCATTGTGGAATGTTGACTGATTTTCTGTCATTTGTGGAAACCTAGCCTAATTGTCGATTTTCTGAGCTTTCTGATTGGAAGCAATTTTAGCAATTTTTGTGACTTGAATTGACTTTGGTGATCTTCTGAAACGTTGTAGAGGAAGAAATTATCTTGAAAAGGATATATGGCAAGTAATTTTGAAGGTTAGATTTGGGAGTAATGAATTTGCAAAAAAAGCGAACTACATTAGGTTTCTCACCACGCCTCGATCGGTACATTGTTTGCAGATTTGAAATTTTAGAGGTTGAATTGGAATTTGGGTTCTTCATGAAAATTGAAGTTTGAGATCTTATCTTTCAGGGATATAAAGTAGTGATTTGTGTGACATTTTGCTAGGAGATATACTGGTTGGAAATTTCATTGCTCAGATTGGGACAGTTTAGTAGGCAGATGTTTGGTGAATTATTTGACCTAGTTAGTAAATGAATTGGGATTTTGGTTATTCATGAAAGTTTTAGATAACATTGTGATCTTGATGAGCATATTTATTATGTAATTTGTGACTGAAGAGAATGAAAGTTACTGAATTTACAAGATCTTGTCTTGTGTTGAGTGACTTTGAGTGAGCAGTAGCTTTCATGGGGTCTTTGACACCCTTGGGGGTGGAATTACTTTGAATGGTCTAAATGAAACTTGTAGAGCTTGTCATGATCTTTCCAATGAGATGTGATTTATAGTTTTCTGAATTGTGTGCAATGAGTTATGGGTGTTGGAGAGTGACTTGTGTAGAAAAGAAAGGAAAGAAGACGAGTAATGGAAATTTGGGAAAATTTCAGCATGTGGGGATGGCCCTCGGGTTTAGGATTTTTGAAAATAATGGATTAATTTGAGAGAAGTTATGGTTGGTATAGCTTAGGAAAGGTGTAGGAAAGATTAGGTTAGCTTAAAGTCAAGTTTTTATATGCTTGGAAAATTTTCAGCATTTGATCTTTTATTAATTGGGACTTTTATGCTTTGATTAAGGCATTGAGAAGCCATTGGAAGTAGGGGAAAAGCAATTGGACCAATCCAAGATGCTAGCAAGGAAATTCAGGTGGGTAGTATATTTATTTATTGAATTGTAAGCTAAGAATGCGAATTTGAAAAAAAAATTAATTAAGAAGCAAAGTTTTGATAAATGATTTTATGAAAATGATTTTGAGAAAATACAAGATTTATGAAATTCATGAGTTTCAAATTATTCGATTTATGATTTAAATGATTTAAAGAAATTAGTGCATGTTTGGTCATGAATGTGATTATTATGTGATTAATTTGGTGATGTGCATTGCATTAGATTGATTATGTGAATTCATGTAAATATATGCTTGTGTCATTTATGACACAATTTGATGTTATGAGATGAAAAATGTGAAAAGCAAGATGTTTGAAAAGTGCCTTTGGGCTATTTGAAATTATGTTTTGCTTATGTGCTATATGGGTTTGGTAAGGTCCTTTGTGAGTCAGCGCTGTCTCTACTTGTTATAACCTTCTCTCGGCTGCCCGCTAGTGGCATAGGAGTTCGATCTCGGACTCCCCTCATTCCTGTTGCCTGAACCGTTATGCGGGAATGTGCAGTACGTCCTGTTTTGGACCGAACCAAACCAAACCACTTAATGTGTTATGTGATTTGTGTTGGATGCCGCGGTATAACCCGCAAACACATCCCGCAGTATAACCTGCAAACACCTACAGGTGGGGTGTGGGGTCCAACACGAAACCACTTGACGTGTTATGTGATTTTGCTTTGTTTGTGTTGTGATGTATTATGACGTGATGCATTCATATTTGAAATTGTACATGAGAAATGAGAAAGTAAATGTTTATGAATATTTTGAAACAAATGAAGATTTGGAAATTTTAGAAAATGTTGATGAAGGTTTATGAATGTTTTGAAAGGTTTTAAAATGAATGTTTGGATAAATTTCCGAATGGGAAATGTTTGAAAAGTTTTAAAGGACACTTTTCGCTTATTGTTCAATTTATAAATATGTTATCCACGAGCTTAGTGCTCACCCCCCTTTCATCCCCAATCTCCAGGTTTTTAAGCAGGAGAACGGATGAAAGACGAGCAATGTTTGTATTTATGTGTAAAGTTCGATATTCGTATTGGATTTTATGGATGGTTAGAAAACCAGAAAAAGTTTATTTAGTCCGAATGTAGAGAATGTGTTATGAATTCTGAATGTATGTATTTGAGTTAGGTTGTGGAATTGAATACGTGTATGATTATGGATTTATTTACCAAATTGCATTTGCGTATGGATTTGGATATGAATGGGATTGATTGAGATTTTGCACGATCAATTGAGAATTTATGAAGTGTTAGACATAGGATTGCGTTTCTGCTGGTGTTTGGATTCCGGACGGGAGGCCCGATGATTCTGCATTGTGTTTGGACATTTTAGAAGTGTTTTTGACTCTTTGCAAATTTTTCGGCTGTCAAAATACAGCCGTTATGTTGCCGAAATTTCAGTAAAAAGGGTTTTAAAAAGTGAGTTTGACAATTGATATGGATGTATAAGAAGATGATTAATAAGAATCAAACAAATTGAGAATTGCATGAGGAATAGTTTCCTAGAAAGGGAAATCGATATGGTTTGATTAGTATGAGAATGGTTTTAAGATAAATAAGATGAGAAAAAAGAAAAAGAAAAAGAAAATTATACCGGTTTTGGAATGTCCAAGGTTTCCAACGCGTCTCGCATAGTTGTTTCATAATTGTGTTCGGATGTCGGATCCGTTGTCGCGTTATGTTTCTGTTTCGGAATTTAAATTCCGTGTCCGATACTTGGTTTTCGCGTGTCGATCTTTTCGCTTCCGTTTCGTTCCGTTTCGAATTCGTTAAGATAGTTGTTTCATAATTGTGTTCGGATGTCGGATCCATTGTTGCTTTATGTTTTTGTTTCGGAATTCCGTTTTTCGTGCTCCATTTTTCGGTTGGGATCCGGTTCCCTGATCGGGTCCCAACATTATATCTTTCTAATCTTTTTTTTTTTTGATAAAGAAAGCTTTCATTAAAATTGGATAGGAAGATTACATCAAGAAGTCGGAGCCTAAAGTACCCAAACTGAAAATATGACCAGGTACACCCCAATCAAATCCAATTTAAACAACCAGTCTCAAGATTTCAAATAGACTGGAAAGGAAAATCGATAACGCCATAGCCGAAGCGCTGATCAACTAAAGACAAGGCATTCAAGGCAACACCAAAAAGAAGCCAAAATAGATTTCATGCCAGCGACATCTACTCAAGCGTCAATATCGCACCAAAAGAAACGCCAAGCGGCCTCTAATCAGTTGTATAGGAAAGAGTATGCTTTCTCATTTCTATCACGCCCTTTTGGGTTTTCATGAGAGAAACTGATAATCGCACCCAAAACCTCATGAAGAGCCCTTTCGGGTTTTCAATGCATGAGTAAAAAGACCCAATCCTACACACAACGTGATAAGAACAAGAGGGAAAAAGGAGCACTATCAGGAGAAAGGAACAAGACCACAAAATGGTACCAATCCCGCAGGTAGGAAGTGAATGAACCCAGCGACTTCTGACAGCCAACGTGCACACAAAAATCAAGGAACATAAAAATCGGGAGGTTCTTCATACCAGTATCAGAACGCTCCATTATGAGGTGCATTCTGAGCAAATTGATGAGCCAAGGAATTCACCTCTCGAAAAATATGGTGAATATGAACAAATCAGAGACCAAAAATTAAGTCTCTACAGTCTTGAATCAATCGACTAGATGGAGCAAAATCAGGTTGTACCTCTTTAATCCTCTTAATAACATTAAGTGAATCACCTTCAATAACTAACTTTTGGACACCCGACTCACGTGCAAATAATATGCCTTCTCTGCAAGCAAGAGCCTCGGCTGTAGTTGCATCAATAACATTGGTTTTAGATGCAACAAAACCAGCCCTAAATTCACCATTTGAGTCCCTAATTACAGCGCCCAATTTAGCAATCTTAGTTTGAGGATTGTATCCAGCGTCAAAATTAAGTTTATAAACACCTGGGGGAGGTGGTTGCCAAGGCTGGATAACACGATGCTCACGGATAGGACCAATAGAAATCCTAGTAGCTTGCCATTCTTGCAACTTGCATCGTATGAACCTCTACATAGCATCACTAGACTCAATCTTCCGCTCATGGACCAATTGATTGCGGCTATGCCAAATACTCCAAAAAAACGTAAAGATCAAACACAACCGATCAGCATCAAGAGTACATGATAAAAGCTCTAACTCATCAAGAAAAAGATCTTGAGAATCAAAGTTAGGCTAATGAACTCCCAATTTAACCCATAATTCCGTAATAATAGGACATTGAAGCAAGAGATGATACAGACTTTCCGAATCCTGGTTACAACGGGGACATAAATTATTCCCTACTATGTAACGATCCCACAAATTCTGTTTAGTTGCCAGATAATTTTCAAAAATCCTCCAAGTACAAATCTTAATTTTCGTAGGTAAAGACAAACTCCACAATTTCTTGTAACATTGGAAAGTCGGGGGGTCATAAGTGTTTGTTTCAGAATTATAACACTGGTCCATCGATAGAAGTCTATAGCCACTCTTGGTAGAGTAAACACCTGTTTTACACGGCTTTCAGAACAAATCATCCGCCACAACTTGCAAAGACAAGGGAATTTCTAAAATTTGGGCCGCATCAACAGCATTAAAAGTTGCCAAAATCAACGGTTCATTCCACGCACCACAATCATGAACGATCAAATCCGTAACCCTCGATAACGCCATAGTCTCAACAGTGCGCTCAATTTTCTTTGTAGGGGAACTAGGAATCCAACAATCTCTCCAAATATTCACATCAAGACCTCTCCCAACTCGCCAACAAAGCCCCTTCTGCAGTAAATCCTTTGCACTCCAAATGGATCGCCAAGTATAGGAGGGGTTATTACCTAATGTCGCATCCATGAAAACACCATGCCTATAGTATTTTGCCTTTAAGACGCGAGTAGTTAAAGAAGATGGGTTTGTTAATAATCGCCACCCCTGTCGAGCAAGAAGAGCCACATTAAACATGCACATATCACAAAATCCCATTCTGCCATATTCCTTAGGGATACACAGAGCATTCCATGATGACCAAAATAGTCCGGATCCCTGATGTTTTTGCTTCCACCAAAACCTATTATATATACGGTTAAAATCATAACATAAAGTTTTCGGCAATAAAAAAAAGACATCGCATATGTCGGAATAGATTGTAAAATCGATTTCAAGAATACTTCCCTTCCTCCTTGAGATAGAAATCAATAGGATAACCCTTCAATCCTTTTGTACAAGCGCTCTTTCAGATATTGAAAACTCGCTTTTTTGTTTTTGCCAACCATAGTCGGCAAACCAAGATACTTGTCCAAGTTCCAAACACGATTCACGCCAAGCACATCAACAATCGATTGCACATCAGCATCACTTGTATTCGGACTAAAATAAATCACCAATTTATCATAATTAATCATCTGCCCAGTACATGTCGAATAATCAGAGAGAATCTGTTGGAAAGAAGTTGTAGATGCAACCGTAGCATCGCCAAAGACAAGACTGTCATCGGCAAACAAGAGATGAGAGACAGTCGGTCCATATCGACTCGCCTTATACCCCTTCAAATCGCCATTTTCCATAGCCATTTGTAGAAGAGTCGAGAACCCCTCACTGCAAATAAGAAATAGGTAAGGTGACAACGGATCACCTTGACGTAAAACACGACTTGGAAAAATACGAGAATAGTTACGACCATTAACCACCACTGAATAAGAGACTGTATTAACACAATGCATGACAAGATTGATCCAACTAGCATCGAACCCCTTCCTCGATAACATAGCTTCAAGAAAATTCCATTCGACACGGTCATACGCCTTGCTCATGTCGAGCTTAAGTGCAGAATGACCCTTGAGGCCTGATTTCTTATTCTTCAAAGCATGAATAAGTTCATAAGCCACCATGATAAAACAAATACTTGGCTTTTGACGCCTCAACAATTGTCGAAGCGTCCGATTCGCTCGTGAATTGCCCAATCCACGAACGTTCCAACATAAGATTTTCATTTCATCCGGCGGGCCTGTGAACTAAGGCCAGCCGATGTAGTTTTTGATTGGGCCTGAGAAGACCCATTTTTGACTTCCTTCGAATCCAGCTTAGAAACTTGGGAAGTCAATGAAACATGTGGACGTTTAAGTCCTTCTCCAGCAACAGCTAAGGAATCTTCCAAATCTTGTTCCATGAAGTCCGCGCTTTCCTTATTAACATTCAAATTTGAATTTGAAATTAACTCATCCCCCTGAAAAATGGGAGTTGATATACCATGCGATAGAGCAATTCCCGCTGATTGACTACTAGATTCCCTGAAATTGTGAATGACTTGAGGAGCTGTCAACGCTATTCCACCAACACGCAGGTAAGGGCTCACCGACGTCAACGGACGTTTGGACGCTCGGAGTTCTAAACTCCACTCCAATGGAAGATCACGACCCCCTGGCTGGAAACATCTAGGACAAACCCGATCATGGTGCCCCAATCGACCACAGAGAAAACAAAATAGAGTGAGCTTCTCATATCAAAACATAACATACCCTTCCCTCCCTTGGCCGAAAGCAATCTTCTTCTTCCTTTTCAGAGGAACTCGAATATCAATCTGAACCCGGATTTGCATATAATCTCTAGAACCACTCGAGATTGATTTTGTATCATATTCAACAAACTGTCCAATGAAATTACCGAGCAATTTTGCCATCCCTTCTGAATAAAATCCCACCGGTAATCCAAGAACCTGAATCCACATGGTAGAATAAATTAAAGGAACTTGCATTGGATCTTCCCCGACCTGCAATCTATGAAACACCAATAAATGATTATTGAAATGATAAGGCCCCCGAGCCATCACATTATCAAGATCAACTTCGTGAAAAAATTCAAACAAATAATGTCGCCCTCCCAATTTCGAAACCTCAACTCCTTGATCCGGTTGCCACACATTGGCAAGAGCATTTCGCATTGCTTCCAAAAAGATGACCGATTTTGTTAGGAAAGTACCAACCAACGCGAACGCCGGTGAAACAAACTCCACAACCTCTCCCTCCGGGGGAGCCAACACAGCGTCTTCATCGTCAGGGATATTGAGATTATCCAATTGCTATTTATATACAAGATCCACTATGAGGTGCATGCTTAAGATAGGCCCTTGTCAGTGCGACACTTGTTCAACATGACCAGGCCTGGCCTTTCGTGAGCCTCAATCCCTTAGGCCTATCTAATTCTTACACAATTCCCCAGTCTGTTCATATTTAAAGGGCAGAAAAGAAGTAATTAAGAAAAGGACTTGAAAGTTGAAAGACGAGTTGTTTTTTTCGTGTGGTTCTTCATATTCAATTTAACAACTCATATCGTCGTGCCGCTATGTCCTTCCTATTCAAGTAGATTATCCAACTGAGAACGAAGGTTAATATTAGGGATGAAATGTCCTGTTTGGTACGTTATATAGTCATTTTTTATATTTAAAATTTAAAATTGATAAATTAAAATGACGTTAGAATTTCCAATTCGGTATGTTATATAAAAATAATGTCATTTTTATGTTTAAAATTCTAAAAATTTAAATTAAAATGATGCCATTTTAATCATTTATAAATTTACAATATCATTTTAAGTTTTTAACAATAAAATCGAGCTTTCTAAGTTTCCGGATCAAACTTTGGATATATCTCTATGCCCAAATCTAGCCCAAAGTTTAGTCAACTAAAATCCATCCAGTTGATTTCAAGTTAAAGTAAACTGGACTAATATTTACAATTCTAATTAATATTTATAGAATATAAAACTTAAATTTTAAGGTTTGACATAAATTTTCTATTTTGGCTTATCTGTAGACATTCTTTAAGTTTTGCATTAATTTTATTTTCTGAAGTAATTTTCTATTATGTCCAATTCTAATTAATATCCACAAAGGAATATGAAATTTAATTTTAAGGTTCCACATAAATTCTCTCGTTTTACTTATTCATTTATCTTGAAAATAACTCTTTAAGTTTTACATTAATTTTCCACTATTTGCATCTTCAATAGTTAATTAACAATCTTCATTTCATAAACAAGCAACCCTTACAAGTTGAAATTTACACTAAAATTTAATTTGCACTCTAATACTTAGTAGCAATCAAAAAGGACTTTAGTATTTAGAAAATTATTTTAATTAGATCTTAAGTTAGCATAAATTTAAACTTTCGTTTGAGTTTCGTCTATAAAAGTAAATATGGTATTTTTGTATTTGGTCGGGTCAGTCATGCTAGGCACAGGTCTAGTTCTAGGATGACGTGTGAGCCGATCGACCCATTCTCATGAGGTTGAGTCAAACACGACAGAGACGTTAAATTAAACACGTCAGGTATTTACTATATAAGATCATTATCTCCACACGACACAGGTACGACTCTAACAATGTAACATCCTATCACCGATGGGAAGGATAATTTGGTCAATTGGGACGGGTTAGGCGAGTGTGAATATATCTCGGCATAAACATGCATCATATAGCATCTATAAGTATATGAATGGTAATTTTTGCACATGCATTCATGACATTGCCCGACATATGTGTCTAACTGAAATTTCATGTGATTAATGTGATAATTGTGTTTGAAAAATTGATTTGGAGTGGCATTAAGTGTGTTTTATATTTTTAGGAAATTTCAGAAATTTTCATGGAATTTTTCGGGAAAATTTTCGGACCGGAAAAATCTCCAAGTGGAGGGCTGATTGGTTTCCGGTACCGAAAATTTCTGCCTAATGACATTGAAATATTGGGTACATTAATTTGGGATTGTTATTGAGTCATTAACAATGGATGGGTTAAAGATTAATTAGTATAAGGGTTCTTTGATTTAATGGTATTAATTGGTGTTTTTGTCTTTTTCCCCATTTAGGACAAGTGTCCTCCTTCATTTATTTATTTTGTTTTGTTCCTTTCAAGCATTCTCGACTCTTCTCCTTAAGTGCATAAGAAAATCACCTTGAAGGTTGAGAAAGGTTACTTTGAAAGTGAAAAATATCCTCCATCCGTAAGTGCTTTACTCTCCTCCTTCGATTGTTTCCTTTCCATCCCATATAAGAAGCTTTCCTTGTTACTTGCTTGCCTCTCTTTATTCTCAACCAAGACCAAACTTAAGCCTTGAGAAGATGATGATTTGTGTGTGGATTGAAGTGAAGGTCGTAGGTGTTGGTGAGAGGTAGAGGATTTGAGTGGTTTGGAGAATTGAAGAGCGTGAAGCTCGTTTAGGTAAGAATTTGTTTTGTGTTCTTTCCTTCGTAGGTAGAAGCATTTATTATGCTTATTGGTGCATTAATTTCATGAAGCTTGTGCATTAATTGTATGGGTATAAGTGTATGCTTGTGTGAGGGAAAATGATATGGAAATAAAAGAATGTGACTTCAGTGTTTTTCAATGAAGTTTATGATGTTAGATGACTGGGAATGATGTAGTAAAATGGTGTATGTTGTGTGCTACCAAATTGTGTTTTATTACTCAAGTAAGTGTCTTGATGAATTTGTGGCTGATCTCTTGGCTGAATGGGATGTTTATTGACGTGGCATTGATGTTTACATGAAAGGAGTAGGATTTAGTATGAAATCTGGAAAATGTAACCTGTGCATGTTTCAGGTATTTGTTTATAACTTTTGATGTGGTTATGCTATTGAGTTGAGGTTTGCTTTAAATTAAACTTGAGAAGTATGGATAGAATTTCTATGAAGGAAGTTCTACCCAATTATGGCTTTAAGAGCTTTGAAATTGGCTCGGAAGTTGAGATGTGTGTGCTGGATGAATAGTATCTGGATCTTAGTTCCATTATTAGCGACCTGACACTTCGAGAATTTTTCCAGCATAAAGGAGGCAGATTTTATGAAATTGGTATTACTGAAAGTTGAAGATTTATGTGTTATCTTTCCAACGCCACTGAGTATGATATTTTTCGATGTGTGGATCGCAAGTTATGGTCTAATAATGCTCAGGTTGTAATTCAGTCCAAAATGTGTTTTGGTGTGCAATTGCTCTATGGGCATAGGTTCTGTGCTTTTTGTGTTCTGATATTTATTTGGGACTGTAAAGGGAGAAATTGGCTCGAGTGACATTCTGGAAAGTTGTAGAGGATTGTTATCGCTTTCTAATGAGGTATTTTATGTGAATTTTGGATGTGAGGATTGTAAGATATGAATTTGGAAAGTTTTGTTATGGTTTAGGTTAAACATTGATTTCATAAACCCTAATAGGACAGCCACATTCATGAGAGAATTCGACCTAGTTTGAATTGGAATTTGCTCAAAAGTCCTTCTTGAGAATTGTAGTATATTATCTGAGCTTTTTATTTCTATATGGTATGGAGATTTTTTCCAAGGGGATGAGGAGTTATGAACTTTGAAAGATTGGATTTATGTTGAGGATAAATTTGGTAGGCTGAAACCTTTGTTAGAGATGGAATTAGCTTCTACGTTATTCCTAAAAGATGTAGCATTTGTTTTTCTCTTTTTATTGATATAAAATTTGAAATTTTTGGCTAAGGGGATGAAAAGTTATGATTTTTGGAAGTTTTGATACTGTTTGGTGTGAAGCTGATCGATCAGTCACTTTGAGGGACTTTTTGACCTTTTTAAAGATCGAAATTGTTGTTAAGTCCTGCATGAAAATTGTAGATTGGTCTTTTATCTTTCCAACGGTACAAAGTTTGTAAATTTCGGAGTTCGGAGCTAAAAGTTATAAGCGTTAGAAGTTGGAAGGTCGGTCAGGCGGGCCGATCGGCCGGCTCGAGCGCTCGTCAGCGCAAGCGCTTGGCCAGCCCACCGCTAGGCAAATTGGCCGAGCTGCATTCTGTCGATATTTCGGCTGACCGACCTCCTTTCACTCTTTTGAGAATAACTTCTTCGTCTGACCTCCGATTGACCTGATTTTTGAAGCGTTGGATTCCTAAAACATTTTTCTATCTTTTCATACCAAATAGATCGGCTTTGACAGTAAATGGAAAAAAGATCGACCCGATCTAAGTGAGCTGACCCGTGGAAAAAGTCTTAACATCGTTCAGTATTTTGGAGATATCTTGAGCCATAGAGCTCGGATCGATCTGATTCTTCTTGAAAATTAAAGTAGAGAGATGGATCTACATTTTATCTGAAGGAGCCAATTGACAATTTAGCCTCTAAGACTTTCAATTTCCATATCGAAGTTAGGTATAGTGTTCAGTATTTTGGAGATATCTCAAGCTATAGAGCTCCGATCGATCTAAAATTTTTTTCTAAGTAAACTGGAGACATAGATTTACAAATGTCATGAGGAGGTAGGATTTCAAGTTAGCCCCTAAGATGCTCATTTTTCTAGAGTGAAGTTATATATAGTGTGTTGGTTTGAGTGTGTTTTGGAAATATCTTTTCCGTCCGACATCCGTTTGACCGGATTCTCGAGGCATCGGATTCGTGAAACTTTTAATTTCATTTATTTGTGAAATTGGGAATTTTTATAGTGAAAATTGACAGGAATTGGTTAGGTCAAAGTGAGGGGATCGGGTAATGATTTTTCCGATCCATGTTTTATTAATAATTGGACCTATGGAGGTCCGAATTGAGCGATTTTAGTGTCAATGAGTTTCTAATGTTTAGAGAAAATTATTGTGAGGGGAAATTGTGAAATAGTACCGGGAATGTCACGAACATGCATTGTACTCATCTAAATTGCTACATGTGCATTATTTAATATTTTTGATTGTGCATTTGGTAATATGTGATTATTGTGATTATTTAGAGGCACGGTTGGAACGTCATCCCACGGACGTTGCCGAGACTTCCCGGAATTAGCTCGGAAGCTAATAGGTGAGTGACATAGATGGTTTCTTACTTATCATTGGCTTATGAATATTTTATTTTGACTCTGTGGAGGATAATGGTGGGATGTTGTTTGATTGTGAATTCTGGACAGAAAGTCCGGAGTACTTGGAAAGATATGGTATAGAAGTGTCATGGGTATGTGAAATTGTCATTGTGTTCTAATGTGAAATATTGTGAATAAATTGTCTGATTGTGATAATTTGGAAATGATTGTGATATAGGAATACCTGAATAAAGTGATTGAACTGTAGCATAAATGAATACGTGCATGATTGCAAAATCAGTTAATGATAGTTGTGACCGGAGCAGCCACAGTTTCAGAGCTACAAACTCAACGATTAATGAGCCCTCAATGGGACAGTTTCAGAGCTACAAGCTCAACGATTAATGAGCCCTTAATGGGACAGTTTTAGAGCTACAAGCTCAACGATTAATGAGCCCTTAATGGGACAGTTCCAGAGCCCATGACTCAATGATTGATGTGCCCTTATAGTGACAGTTCAGGCGCTCAGTCACAACACTGAAATAAAGTAAAAAAAAATGTTACATGCTGCTTGTGATTTGATCTATTTGGTTGAATGAAAGGCAAAATGCCATATATTGATATGTTAATAGTCATAGGGTACTTCTGATTGTGAATTATGAAACAACAATATTATGCTTGAGTGTTTGGTGAATTCAATTTGTTATGGATGTCTAATCGTATGAAATGTATTTAATTGTCTATGCTCAAGTAAAATTGTGTAATGTGGTCAAATATGCCAGAATGTGAATATACGTTATGTGAATTGATGTGTTGAATAAATTGAGTGAACCATCGATGATGGTTACCTCACTGAGTTCGCAAAACTTACCCAAAATTTGCAATTATTTTTCAGGACTCAGAAGAATACCCCGTTAAGCAACGGGCGTCTAATGCTAAATGAAGTCGGGATCAGTTCGTGTCTGCCTTAGTGTCTAAGAAAAATTGTACTTTATGAATTTTTTGTACAAATGATTAGGTCATGTTGTAAAGTTAACAGACTGAACTAAATTGTATTAATGAAAAGGGCCCCCGTGGCCAATATACGTATTAATGATAGTAGGTAAATTGTTTTCCGCATATATATATATGCTTTGTATGTTTTTGTTTTTTTTAACAAAATATACTGAGTTTTAACTGAGTGATGTAGCACGCCACCCTCACAGGGCACGGACTCGAATATCACCATCGATGTCGGGTTCAGGTCATGCAGGAGTGGGGTGTTACAAACAACCCTGATATTCTTTGTTCATATCACCATCGATGTCGGGTTCGGGTCATGCAGGAGTGGGGTGTTACAAACAACCCTGATATTCTTTGTTCATATACACAAAACCTAAAATAAAGAGCTAACTTAGGCATCAAAGGGGCAAGCTGACAATTAACCCCGGCGTGCCTTTATTGTCTTTGCAGGTATCTCTTAGTCCAAGCTAATTGAGATCATGGATTGAAGCAACGACGTCCAGCCCCAATAGAATCAGACTGAACCAGTTGGTGCCCATCGTGGAGCTCGGTGTCAGCGCACCACGTCCAGAAGCACACAGATAAGTCAGACGGCAGCGACAAACCCGAATGTAGCCGCCGTCGCGACACTCGCACTGCAACGAATGGGTTTGCAATTATCTACCCTCGCCCTTCCACGATTCATCATGATCCCCAGACCCATCCCCCACCTATCAACCAAAACCCTAGCACAGACGAGCTACCCCCAATCAAACCCGAATAACCACACACAATCCTCACATTTGAATGACCAACCACCACCCCAAAGTCGAGATCAAGAAGAACAAAGCGTAACTCTGGAGGATAACATCGGAAACAATTCACACCCTCACATCCAACACCCCATCAACACGAACCCTCCTCTACAACAAATCTTTCTTACCCAAAGACAAATACAAGAAGCTGCCGATCTACTGATTCGACAAATCTTACAATCTCAGACAGACCAACAGCGAATCCCCGCTCAACAAATAGGTACGATAGCTGATCTCCATTCTGTTGAAAATCTTGAAAAAATCGTGAATGATCGAATCAATATGGCCATGAATTCCCGTCCGGGTCAGCCATCAACACAATACAGCTCTCCTTTCATTCAGGAGATCTTGGATAGTCTTCCAGCTATTGTCACTAAGATACCAACGCCTGAAAAGTATACTAGAAAGACCGATCCCCTCAACTACCTTCAGTATTTTCAATCGATGATGAACCTGCATTATATCCCTGTTGTCATTCAATGCAAGGCTTTCTGTGTTGAAGCGGTGGCATTTCTCGAGCGATAGCATCTCATTCTTTCGGTATCCAGAAAGACTACAAGCCAGTCAGACAAAAGAAGCGGTGGCAAAGCAAAGAAAGGTAGGGGGTGATCGAGAAAGAGATAGGAAAATTACTCGATGTCAGGTTCATTCAGGAAGTCAAGTACCCTGAGTGGTTGGCGAACGTGGTACTGGTGAAGAAGAAAAACTAAAAATGGAGAATGTGCATCGATTTCACTGATTTGAACAAAGCATGCCCAAAGGACAGCTTCCCCCTACCCAAAATCGATCAGCTAGTCGATGCTACATTAGGGCATGAGCTCCCCAGTTTCTTGGATGCTTTCTCCGGTTATCACCAGATACAAATGAGTCTTGAAAACGAAGAAATGATGACTTTTATAATAGACCAGGGCATGTACTGCTAACAGGTAATGCCGTTCGGTTTGAAAAATGCAGGGCTACTTATCAGTGACTCGTTATGAAAGTTTTTAAGAAACAGATCGGTCGGACAGTGGAGGCTTATGTGGATGATATGGTAGTCAAAAGCAAGACAACTGTCGAATTTGTGGAAGACCTCAAAGAAGTCTTCCTGACCCTCAAAAAATTCCAAATGAGGCTGAACCCTGAAAAATGCATTTTTGGTGTGGCATCTAAAAAATTCCTAGGATTCATGATTACTCAACGAGGGATTGAAGTAAACCCAGAAAAGATTGAAGCTATCGTTCAAATTCCCTCACCACAATGCTTAAAAGATGTTCAAATATTGATAGGGAGGATAGTTTCTCTGAGCAGATTCGTCTCTAGGATGGGAGACAAGTGCCTCCCATTTTTCAAAATCTTAAGGAAGGCGTATATGACTCATTTCCAATGGACGAATGAGTGCAAGAGAGCATTTCAGCACCTAAAACAATACCTGACTAGTCCGTCCATTTTACAGAGCCCCGTTGAGGGGGAGACGTTGATCATTTATTTGGCAGTTACAGAAGGGGCGATCAACGCAGTTCTCATTCGATCGGACGGAAACGAACAATTCCCGATTTATTATGTCAGTAAGGTCTTAAACAGGTCAGAAGTGCGGTATGCATCTATTGAGAAGCTGGCCCTATCATTGATAACCGCCGCACGAAAACTCAGGCCCTACTTCCAGAGTCACTCAATTAAGGTATGGACCGATCAACCTCTCACACAATGCCTTCAAAAGCCTGAAATCTCTGGACGGTTAGTTAAATGGGTCGTAGAGCTGGGAGAGTTTGACATACATTACAAACCACGGACAACGATCAAAGCCCAAGTATTGGTGGATTTTGTAACAGAAATGGGTCAACTTACTTCACAAAACGAGCAACGCCCTGCTTGAAGTTTATTTGTTGACGGATCGTCCAACGTTAAGGGATGCGGAGCAGGAGTGGTCTTGATCAGCCCCCACCAGGAGCAAAAGGTGGAATGCGCCCTCCGATTAGAATTTAGAGCATCCAATAATGAGGCAGAATATGAAGCTTTAATAGTCAGTCTTTAGTTGGCAAGAGAGATGGAGGTGAAGTCTTTAAAGGTGTACAGCGATAGCCAAATAGTGGTCGGTCAAGTCACCGGGCAGTATGACGCAAAAGGAGACAATATGATCAAATATCTAGAATTAGTAAAGCGAGAATTGAGTAATTTTGAAGAATATTCGGTCAACAGGATAGATAAGATGCAGAATGCTCGGGCATATGCACTTTCCAAGATGGATTCTGATCAAAATGCAAGGAATAACATTTTGATCGAGCGGATAAACCGGCCTAGTATTCAGAAAGCTAATGAAGTCCTAGAAAAAGATGCCGAACGATCAAGTTGGATGGAGCTGATCAAACAGTATCTTCTTAAGGGAACATAGCCGCAAGAAGCCCTGGGAGCTAAGAAACTAAGGGTAAAGGCTGCTGAATATGCGATTGTTAATGACATCTTATACAAGCATTCTTATGACTGGTCGCTATTACACTGCTTGAACGAAGAAGAGGCAGAACGGGCAATGGTCGTGGTTCATGAAGAAATGTGCGGGAATCACTTAGGAGACAGAATGTTGCCTCACAAATTGATCAGAAAAGGATATTATTGGCTGAAAATGAAGAAAGATTGTCAGGAAAAGGTTAACCGATGCGAGGCCTGCCAAAGAAACAACAATTTGTCCCATCAACCGACCGAACAACTGAAAGTTGTAAGCCATCCCATCCCCTTCTTTCAATAGGGAATGGACATACTAGGTCCTTTTCCTCTTGGTCTTGGGAAGAAGAAAATTTTGATAGTAGCAGTGGAATACTTCACCAAATGGGTAGAAGTAGAAGCGGTCGCCACAATCACCGAACAGAAAATTGAAAACTTCGTATGCAAGAACATACTGAGCCACTTTGGGATGCCTATGGTCTTAGTTACAGACAACGGTCGGTAGTTCGATAATGATAAGTTCAAAGATTTCTGTCGTCAACTGAAGATAAGGCTCCAATTAACTTCAGTGGCTCACCCTCAAAGCAACGTTCTTGCAAAAAACACCAACAAGAATATCATGAGTGCACTCAAAAAGCGCTTAAATGGACGTAAGACTTGGGTGGATGAATTGGACAAAGTGTTGTGGGCATACAGAACGACCCTAAATGGAGCCACAGGAGAAACACCGTTTAGAATGATCTTTGGGGCAGAGGCTTTGGTTTTGGTAGAAGTGGCACTGCCCAACAAGAGAGTTTCAAGTTACCAAGAAAAACGAAATGATGAAGCTCGCAAGGTAGAACTTATACTTCTCAGTGATGACAGGGATAGAGCAGTCGCTCGTTCTGAAGTCGTCAGGCAAAAAGCAACAAAGTTTTTCAACAGAAGGGTAAGGTCGAACGACATAAAGGTCGGCGATTACAATCTAAGAAAGGACGAGGAGGCAGGGAAACATCCTGGAAAGATCAGTCAGACATTGGAAGGATCCTATCAAGTGGTCAAGCAAGCTGGACACGGCTCTTACGTTCTACATGACATGAACGACAAGATTCTACCGAGGCCTTGGAATTCCTAAAACTTGAAGGCGTTCTACTAGTAGATAAGTTTTACATCAATTCGTTTATTTCTTTAAAAGTCTCGCTAAAGGGAGAATATCCTACCGATTGGATCGCTCGACCTCAACATCGCTCAGTCAGGTTACCAAGACCGAATCTTGAAACCAAGCGATGCCAAGAAAACAATCTTGGATCGCTCGGCGTCAACATCGCCCGGCCAGGTTACCAAGACTGAATCTTGAAACCAGGTAATGCCAAGAAAACAATCTTGGATTGCTCAATCTCAACATCACTCGGTCAGGTTACCAAGATCAAATCTTGGAACCAGACAATGCCATGAAAACAATCTTGGATCGTTGGGCCTCAACATCACTCGGCTAGGTTACGAAGACCGAATCTTGGAACCAGGTGATGCCAAGAAAACAATCTTGGATTGCTCGTCCTCAACATCGCTCAACCAGGTTACCAAGACCGAATCTTGGAACCAGACGATGCCAAGAAAACAATCTTGGATCGCACGGCCTCAACATCGCTCGATCAGGTTACCAAGATCGAATATTGGAACCAGACGATGCTAAGAAAACAATCTTGGATCGTTCGGCCTTAACATCGCTCGGCCAGGTTACCAAGACTGAATCTTGAAACCAGGCGATGTCAAGAAAACAATCTTGGATCGCTCGGCCTCAACTGTTGGACCAATGGTGGTTGACAAAATAAATTCCTTTGTGTTTTGATAATAATAAAATGTATAAAATTGGTTAAGAAATTATTTCAGGTGATTTGGATTACAATTAGAGGATTAACATATCTACAAATCAAGAGATAGATAGACATATCTACAAGAGATAGACAACTCATCAACAACGCTCAAGGGATAAGAAGATGATGGTCCTAAAGATTATAATCAAAGATATGTATCCCAACAAACAAAGGTTGAATCTTCTCTAAAATATGTTCGTTGGAACAAGCACCAGTCGACCAGAACATTATTAGTCGACTGAGAATTAACATTTCTGTAAAGTGGGGTTTAAACCAATCGACCAAAACCTATTCAGTCGACTAAAAACAAAAGACCAGTAAACTGGATAATCACTCCAGTCGACTAACATTACACCAGTCGACTGATCGAAGAGCGAAGATGTGTGTTTCAACAAAACGTTTGTTCCTGTCGACTAGCATCCCTCGACCAATCGACTAGCATTATATATGATCTTAATATGACGAAGTCAATTGATATTAAACGGGAAGAAAATCTTCCACAACATTTATGAAGCAATCTTCAATGGCTAATAGATGATCTACAATGTTTATATTGATCCAGAAGCCTGCAAATAAATAGTGGGACAATCAAGAGATCAATTACGACAAAAATAGCAAAGCATATTGAATTTTTTATCATCATTTTATATCTCTCAAATTGCATTTAGCTCATTCAATTCTATCTAGCTGTGCTGAGCGCTATCAATTCTAAATTTCAATCATTGTTATTGTGAGTTGAGTGATTAGAGGAAAATCACTGGTGTTGTTAGATTTGTGTCGAAAATCAAATCGGATTGTAAGGGTTGCTTGAGCCGAAATTCAAGTGGTTGTAAAAGTTCGCACTGAACTAAAAAGTGTACAATATAGTAGTTTTCCAAATCCTAAGTGGGAGCTTAAGTAGAGGATGTAGGTCTTAGCACCGAATCTCTATAAAAAAAGTGTTTGATTTTCTTCCCTGCTCTTTTCATTTGATTAATTTGATTGTCTCGTGTGTATTAATTCCGTGTTTTTGCAGAACTCTGCGAAAAAGGATAAACGATCTAGAAGAGGGGTTGAATAGATCTTTAAAGCTTTTTGTATTTTTCTACAATAAAATCAGAAGTTAATTCACACAAAAACAATTTAAACAAATTTAAATGTAAAGAGTAGTGAAGAAGAGCAAACATTGTTTTTATAAAGGTTCGGTGCTAAGACCTACGTCCTCTACCTAAGCTCCCACTTAGGATTTGGCAAACCACTTTATTACACACTTTTTAGTTTAGTATGAACTCTTACAACGCCACTTGATTTTCGGCTCAAGCTACCTTTATAATCGATTTGTTTTTTGGCACAAATCCTACCTCACACGTGAATTTTCACTAATCACTCAAATCACAAGAATAAAGAGATAATGATGAAAGAACAATGTTCAATACAAATTTGAAACAGCTAAGAGCAATATGGAGTAAATTTAGAACAATAGTAGAATTCTTTGGCTTGTTGGACTTCTATTTTTTTATCCCTTGATGCACCACTATTTATCTGGAGCTTTTTAAAGGAATATAGATGTTGCAAATCCTTTCTATCCATTGCATGAATTTTTATGAACGTTGCTTAATTTTCTCCTTTCCTTTTGAGAATGATTCGGATAAATCTTGTCCATCTCTACCTGTTAATCGACTAGTCGAGTTGTTATAGTCGACTAGTGTTAACATATTTCACTGCAGGCTTTAGCTTTGCTCCTTGATAAGTCGACTAGTGACATGATAGTCGACTAGTGTTCCTATTCAGTTGATTTGTAGTCGACTTGAAACACTTCATTCGACTTGTTTTAATCCCCATCTGAAGATCCTTAATTCTTAGTTAACTTATGATATACTTAGTCGACTTGTTGCTAATTCCAATGGATACATTTAATTAAATCTTCCCATAATCTTCATTTTTAATGTCTAAATCATGTTGAAGATTGTTTCCTTCTTGATTCCTCAATAATTTATAATGTCTTCTATATTTCTCTCAATCCAAAACACCTGAAATAAATTTCTTAACCAATTCTATACATTTTATTATTATCAAAACATAAGTAGGATTTAATTTGTCAACCACCCTTGGTCCAACAATCTCCCCCTTTTTGATAATGACAAAATAATTAGAAATTGTTTAAGAATTGAAAACAAGAAAGTATTGATCAAGGTTTTATGCCTTGTCATTTTTGGTTAGAAAGCTCCCCCTCAATCATATAAATCATTGAATGTAATAACCTTGTAAAATCAATTTTATAAAAGGAAGTGGAAATCAAGATGGTCTCAGATATTTTAACAAACTCCTCCTTAATTATTTGACTAAAGAGTATCAATTTCAATTTCCAATTTGACTCCCCCTTTTTGTCATAATCAAAAAAAAAATACAACAATTTGAAGAAGAAATATAGGAAACAAAAAAATCAATAATAACAAACACAAATATGAAGAGAAGAAGTAATTTCAACTTCATTACGGAACAAAACAGGCCAGCAAACATAAGAAGTCCTAAGAAGCACTCAAGTACAAATAGGACAATAAAAAAACACATACTAGAAAGAGCACAAGAAAATCATGTCGGTCGAGGTAAAATGAAAAACACATCATGATGAAGAATCATCATGCCTACAACCTGACTTATCAAAGATCTTCTTGATATTCTTCTCCAAACGGGTAAGCATTGTAACATCCCGTTACCGATGTGATGGGCATATCGGTAATTTGGATGGATTGAGCGATGAGTGTATTCATAATTGAATTGCACGTATATTTTGCCTCTGCATCAGTGATAAATGAGTTAATTGCACATGCATATATAGTGACATGCATTCATGATTGTTCCAGCATTTAAATTGTGATTTTGAGTTGAATTGTGAATTTGAGATAATTGAGTTAGACATGAGTTATTGAGAATTAAGCGATAATTTGAATTGAATGATTGAATTAGTTGAATTGTGATTTGATTGAGAGTTTAAGAATAATTGGATTGTATAGTTGAGTTAGAGTGAAAATGGAATTGTGGGAGTTGGAAATTGAGAATTGAGTTTGGGATCGAGTGTTTTATATTTTTGAGAATTTATAGGAATTTTTCTGGAATTTTTAGAGTTTTGTGTTCGGACCGGGAAAATGGCCTAGAGAATGACTTTAGAGTTCCGGTTCCGAAAGTGAGTGGCTAATGGCTTGATAATTTAGAGTTATGAGTTTAAGAATTATTGTGATGAGCCATTGAAATTAAGTGAATTTTAGGGCTTGTAGATTTTGGGTCTCGGTTGAAATCAACCCTTTTTAATGTTCTTAGTTCAAATCCTCTTTTTTTTAACTTTGTAAAAACCTAAGGCAATTTCTTCTTCCTCCCGTCGACGATCTCACTTTTCCTCCTTGGAGATTTTGTGGTTTGTTCCTTATTGAAAAAGCCTTGTTTGTGATTGAGGGTTGATGATGTTTTTGTTTGGGTTGAGAGTGAAATCAGTGGGAGTTTGAGCTTGGAGGATCTCGGACGTTTACGATTTTTAGGGCTTCGATCGAATCTGTGATTTGGTAAGTTTTTGTGTTTTAATGTTGTATTTATGGTTATTTATGGCATTTATGGTATTAAATGAGTTAGATAGGGTAGTTGAATGTGGTTAATGGAGGTTTAATGGAGTAAAAATGGTGAGAATCGATCGGAGAAGACAAAGTTGGGCCGCACGTCGCGACGTCTGAGAAAGCGCACACCGCGGCGAGAAAAAGTGTGCTCGCCGCGGCGAGCAGCAGGAGACGTCTCGGCGAGTGGATGGATTTCACGCCGCAACAAGTCATTGGTAGACGTCGTGGCGAGGTGTGAGAGTGGAGTGTTCGCCGCGCATGTAACGTTCCCACGCCGCAATGAACGTCCCCTCTGTCTTGCAATGAGAGCGAAGAAGCGGCGAGGGACATAAATTTGAGAAAAATTAAAGTAGTTTTTAGAGTATATCTTTTATTGTAGACCTCCAATTGAGGTGATCCTTGATTCGTTATGATCTAGAGATAGAGGTCTACAATTGTGATAGAGACTGCGAGTTTGAATTTTATCAACGGGATTTTAATTATAGAAAGTGAATCAAATTTAGTTTCTAGAGTAACCTAAGGGTTATGTGTTGACTAACTTGAGTTTAAATTGGAGGATTATGAAATTGAGGGATATTATGGACCTAGTGAATAGTGAATTTTGGTTGTGAAGCAAGAGATAGCAGATTTGGATTAGAGCGCTGGAAAATCATGAACATGCATCATATAGCTTTGAATTTGAGACATGTGCATTAGTGAACTCATCTGATTGAGCATCTAGTGATGAGAATTCATTTGAATTGTTATAGAGGCACCGTTGGATTGACTGTCCACGGATATATTTGGGATTTCAGCAGAGCTTCGAAGTTCTGGTGAGTAACCTAGTTGGTTCCTTAATCTTTGTGTGATAAAATGTGTTGTGAATGTGTGAATTAATTTCCAATGTGAGTGATATAAATGTGAAATAAATGTGCTGCAATTATGAGTAGTGTTATGATTGTGAGTGATTATGCGGAATGTGTTGCAAATGTGAATATTTGTGATTGTGAATCAGTGTATAGGATTATGAGTAAGTGTTCTGATCGTGATAAGTCAGTGAAGTGATATTTATATATAAACATATGTACTAGTGACTGTGCAAGTGTTAGTGCATGCTAGGCATGATTATAAGAGGTAATTAAGCAACAGGATGAAGCATTCGGTGTGCGAGCTTTAAGCTCGAATATCGTTGAATAGGCCTAAGGCCAAAAAGGAAATAGTGCATACCCGGAGGGCTCTCCTATCCCTAAAGTGAGTGGGCGTAGTGCATACCAGAGGCTCTCCTACTTGCCGAAATTGTGATCATTGTGAAAAGTGCCCGAATCGGGAAAGTGTAACGCTCAGTCACAACAATGTCATAAAATGGGAATTTGCATACATTATGCATCTGACTGTGTAGTGAAATTGAGAATGCGTGTGATATATGATAATTGTGAAGTGATATGTCTGAGCTATGGCCTAGTATAAATGTGCAAATTGTTTATAGTGTTCTCAAATGCGTAAATGTCTTATAGCGTTCCAATTGTGTTAATGTGTAACTATGCGATATATATATGTGTATATGCAAGAGTTGGGTGAACCATCGATAATGATTTCTCATTGAGTTCGCAAACTCACCCAACATTGCAATTTTTTTTTTCAGGACAGCGTCAGTAGGACTCTAGCTCCCGTGATAGATTTTCCTGCCGTGCGAGGGCATGATCAAGTGAAGCGATGGATCACAGGTCGGTCAGCTGGGTCGATTTTTGGGGATGATCTTAGTATAGACGTTTGTATCAGTTTCCCTTTTTGGATCACTGTATTTAGACTTTAGGGGACTGATAGACTTGTCTATATTTTGGATTAATTTTATGAAATGAAAGATTATTATTGTGGTTTTAAATTTTAGTGATTTGCATATTGCGGTGTTATTTTATTGATGCCATGCGAGTGATAGTGATCGTTTGCGATCGTAGCTGTTGGGCCCCGATTCTTTTTTTTTTTTTTCAAGTCAACAAGCTTGATTAAATTATTTTGAGGCATAATTAAACTATTTTGAGGTCTAGATTGATAATTGTAATTTGATTGGAATAAATTGAGGATTTTATTGCTTAAGTTATGATTATTTAATGAAAGGATTTTAGTGAACTTTGATTTGTTGAGAAATTATTATTTTGTGATATATTGTTAATATTTAAAAGAATTATATAAATTGAGGTTGCTATGAATTTAGGTGATGGAGATTAAAATTGAATTAGAGCTTGTATGGATTTTAGAAATTCAATGAATAAGAAGGTTAGAGGATGATTGTTTTAATTGATGGAATTGAGAAGTCTAATTTGGAATTTGAGATTTTAGTGCTTAAGTAAAATTATTAAATTGAAGGAATTGAGGTAAATTAGAATTTTAATTTTGGTATTAGATTTTCAAAGAATAAGGAAATATTAAATTAGGCCTTAAAATATTGTTATGAATAAATTGGTTTTGTTTAAATGGTTATAAGGCTTTAGGTTTATTAAAATGGGCTTTTAGCCTTTGGAATGATTTGTAAATGATGGGGAAGCATTTAAGTGGGCTAGGGTTTGTATGGAAGAGTAAATGAAAAGGAAGGAGCTTATGGGCTTTTAAGTGGGAGCCCACAAAAGTTAAGTTTGAAATGGAAGGAGGAAGATGAAAATTTGGGGAAAAGTTTTAAGGAGGAAATTTGGACTTGAAACTTTGGGCTTAAGTTTCATGAAAATGCATAGGTTTTCTAAGTTTCCTAAGGCTCCATCTTTGACCAATTTAGAAGCTTTGACCACCCTTATTAAGTGACCTCGAAAATGTTGAGAGGGAGGATAAAGTGCTGCCGTTTTGACATATAGAATGAAGGAGATGAAGCAAAACCTAGGTTATCTTTCATGTTATCTGAAAATACATCGAGAAGGAGAAGTGAGTGGATTTGAAACTTCGAAGGAGAAAGAAGGGGGAAGGTTTCGACCATCAAGAAAGAAGGGAAGAAGAAGGTGTTTCAAGCTTGAGCAAGGTAGATCCACATGATTTATGTAAGAACAAGAGGAAGGGAAGGAGTTATTTCATCTTTCGAAGAAGAAGAAATCGTGGGTTTCAACCTAGGTAAGGAAATTTCGAATTTTTGGCTATTTAGTTAGGGTTTCCTCTTTCTTATTGATAATATATGGTTAGAAGTAGAAGAAGAAGGTAAGAAGAGGAAGAAGAAACAAAAATCAGATTAGGTGTGGTTAGGGTTACGAAATTGTCTCATCTTGTTGTTAGATTTTGCCTTTTCCTTGGTTAATATGATGATTGATGATGATTGGGTTAGGAAAGAATGGGAAAAGAGAAGAGACTTGATGTTTGGAAATTTTCAGCTTTGTGTATGGTTTAGGTTTTGGAAATTTCGAAATTTTGGAATAGTTTTGAAGGGGGTTTTAGTTGAAATAGCTAAGGAAAGGTATAAGTGAGATTATAAGTGAGATTTTGTAAGGTTTAAGCCAAGTTTTCATTCCTTTAAAATTCCAGCAATGGGTAATTGTGTTAAAATGTGTTTATGAAAGTGGTTTGAATGAGTTTTGATGTTGTTAACGATTTAGATAGAATATAAGTGAGGTATATGAGGTTATGTAGATTGAAAGTCAAGTCATTCTTGAAAAATTGCAGCATGTTGATCTTATGTTAAGTAAGAGTTTTAAGCCTTGATTCAAGTCAAATAAAGTAATTGAAGGTATAAGGAAGTTAGGAAAGTTGAAATGGAAGTTTTCCATACATTGTTAAAATTCCAGCAATGTTCCCATTTGTTACTTCATAGATGTTTTGGTGTTAAAGATGAGTTTTAATGTAAATTGTTGAGCTAAGTCATGGGTAAGATGATGTTGAAGAAATCTCATGTTTTCCTTGAATTAAAATTTCAGCATGGGTATTAGTTGGTTAATTCATGGTTTTTTTTGGTAGTTTGTTTAATGATGGTGGTTTGAAATGTATTGATGAAGGATTGATGAGGAAAGAAAGAAAAGAATTTAGTTTTCAAGAAAGAAGCAAAATCTGAAATTTTGGGTTTTCATATAGGTAAGGGATTTTCAAAAGTTGATGGCTATTGAGTTTTGATGTTAAAGGTTAGGTTAAAGTATAGGTAATATGATGTTGCATGAATTTTAAGTTTTCCCATTCTTGGAAATTTCCAGCACTTGATTTGTTGTTAAATTGTGCATCTAAGATGGGATTTTGCTTAGTTTAGAGATATGTTTTGATGGTAATGACTTAGATAAAGGATGGCTAAGATGATGGCAAAGAAATTACATGTTTTCCTTGTCTTTGGAAAATTCCAGCATGTGTATTATTTGGTTAATTCATGATTTTGCTTAGAATTTGTTTTCTTGGTTATCATGGTGATTTGAATGAATGATTGGTGAGGGATAAGGAAAGAATATGAAAAGAATGAAAAGGAAAAATTTCAGCATGTATGGATGGCCTAGAGTTGATGATTTTCAACAAAATATGGATTAAATTGATAAAGGTTATGATTGGTATAACTTGGAAAAGGTGTTGGTAAAGTTAGTTAGTATTTAAGTTAAGTTTTATATGCTTGGGAAAATTCCAGCATTGAGGTATTTGGGTTATTGTGTCCAATATGTTTAGTGAAGATGGATTGAAGAGTTAGTGGATGAAAGGATAAGGAAAGAAGAAGGATTATGGAAATGGAAAGAAGAAAATCAGCATTGGTGGATCTTTGTAGAGCATGAGATTGATGAAACTTTGGATTACGTTTGAGAAGGATTTGATAGTTATAATTGAAGAATGGCATAATTACAGTTGGATAGGTTTTAATTCATGTTTTGCATTCTTTAGAAAATTTCAGCATATGATTTTTTATTAATTAGGACTTTTATGTTTTGAATAAGGCCATTAAAACAATTGGAGGTTGAGGAAGATCAATTTGACCAATTGCAAGCCAAAGGATAAGAGGTGGGTAATTATTTAATATTTGAGATGTGAGTTCTGAATTGTTGTGAAATAAATGCTAATCGTGTTTTCCGATGACTTGTAAAGTGTTGGGTTACATTATTAATTGCAATGATATGAACTTGTATTAAGTGCTTTGTATTATTATGTGCAATGAAATGCATAATCAATTGTCAGAGAAATTGCCAAATGGAAAAAAAAAAGTGAATTATGAGATTTTGATGCCATGTTAGGCAAGTATGTGTGAATAATGTGCAAATACATGAATATGTGGGTTTGTAGTGATCCTCTCGATTAGCAAGTGCGACTTGTCATAAAGCCGCCCTTTGCCCGCTAGTGGCATAGGAGCTCCGAATCGGACTCCCCTCTGTTCACGGCTACACATGTCTACACATGGTCGCTTGTCGAACATGTGTAGTACGTTCTGTTAGGATCACTCAAACCATTTGATATGTGATTTTGTGTTATTACGTGATATTTGTTGATTTTGTCAATATTCCATTTTTGTTATGTGCTTTGTAGACGTTGTAAATCCATTGGTTTTGTGAATATGTGTTTTTGTGTTATAAGTGTTAACTTTGTAACTGGTGTTAAGTCAAACCGGACTTCACGTATTAAATAATTTTGATAATAAACAAAGAGAAATATCGAAAGAAAAGCGACGGAAGAAAAGCGAGGCGAAAAGAAAAGCGTATTTAAACAAAAAGCGAGGCGGAAGAAAAGCGAGGCGGAAGAAAAGATTTAAACAAAAAGGATTAAGAAAAGGATTTAAAGAAAAGCAGATTTAAACAAAAAGCAAACGGAAGAAAAGAGGCGGAAGAAAAGCGGGCGATACAAAAGGCATTTAAGCTTTACGAAGACAAAAAGACGATACGAAAATAAGGCGGAAGAAAGAAACATCGTTTAAGGCGGTTCTGAGCTAAACTGAATAACCGTTTCTTTAAAGATTCAAGAAGCAGATAGTCAAGAAACAGTTGAAGTTCCGACTATAAATAAGAGTCGAGATTGAAGAAGAAATAACTTTTGGCAAAAGTGAATGAAACTCTGTGTATTCAATATCTGTCTATCTGAGAAAAAATTGCAAACTATTTTCGAGTGTATATTGTGAAGAGCAACTCTTTTGTAAAAGCTCTTTATCGATATTTCATTTTGAAAAAGTGCTACAGATAGCTTTGAAGAGGCTAAGAGTAAAGAATACTTCTTTGTTAAGAGACTGAAGAGGCTCATCTAAAGAATACTTGTAATTAGTTTGGAGATAGTGAAAATCTCGGAAGAATATCGAGGATCGGGCGTAGCCTACGGTTTGGGGTGAACCAGGATAAAATTGCTGTGTTTCTCTCTCTAACTCTTACTTTTCTTAAATCGTAGTTTTCATTATTAACAAAGTTTTTCAAACTAGTTAAGAATTGATTTACGATAAGTTTTCTGAAAGAACAAGCAATTGTTATTGAAGGGATTAAAGAAAAGTTTATCACAATTCAACCCCCCCTTCTTGTGTATCTTGGTCATATTATTACTCAATATATTAACGTGTGATTTACTTCAATTGGTATCAGAGCAAGGTGTTCAAGAATCACTCTAATAAAGTGTGAACTAAAGAAAATGGTGGAATCACACACGTATATTGCAGAAGGAGCCTCAGTCACCAGACCTCCAGCATTCAATGGTGAAGACTACCACTATTGGAAGGATCGGATGAGATTGTTTATCGAGTCTACTCACATTGACCTTTGGGACATCATCGAGAATGGACCTTACACACTGAAGATGATGATAAAATCCAATTCCACGAGAAAGATGGACAGGTGGCGAAAGCAAGATTTCAACTAAACTCCAAAGCGAAATTTTCTTGAGTTGTGCATTGAAAGCGAAGCGAGTATGACAAAGTGCATGGATGCGATACTGCCAAAGAAATGTGGGATACATTATCAATTGCACATGAAGGAACAAATCAAGTGAAGGAGTCCAAGATAAGTATTTTGGTGCATCAGGACGAGTTATTCAAGATGAAAGAAGAAGAGACCATTGATCAAATGTTTGGAAGATTCCAAACAATTGTTAATGGGCTAAAAGCTCTTGGAAGAGCGTCTACGATCAAGACCATGTTGAAAGATTTTGAGGAGTCGCCCAAAAGATGGAGACCCAAAGTAATCACTGTACAAGAAGCCAAAGACTTAAGCGTACTGAAACTTGATGAATTGCTTGGATCGTTGAAGATACACAAAGTAGAGCTTGATGCGGAAGATAAACCCAAAAAGGAGAAGTCCATAGCACTCAAAGCAAGTCAAAAGAATCACAAAATCCAGAAGAAGAAAACAAAAGGAATACATCAAAGGCGTTAAAGATTGAAGAAGAAAGGATGATGATTCCAGAAGTCGAATCGAATCAAGTGATGAAGGCGATGAGCTATCTTTCATTTCAAGAAAGATAAGAAGAATGTGGAAAAAGAAGTCCAAAGGAAATTCAACATTTAGAAGGAACAGTGGCAAAGACGATGAAAAAGTCGATAAAGCATCCATTACCTGTTATGAATGCAAGAAGTCGGGACATTACAAGTCCGAGTGTCCAATGTTGAAAAGACAACCCAGAAGGAGTAGAGATAACAAGAAAAGCATGATGGCAACGTGGGAAGATCTGGATTCATCAGAATCAGATACAAGTTCATAAGCGTCAGAACATGCTAACATATGTCTGGTAGCTGAAAAAGAAAGTGATGAGGAGGTAACTTCCAGCTATAATGATATACAAGATGCATATTCAGAATTGTTAGAGGATTCTCATGCTATTCGAAACATTACAAACATTGAAGAAGAAATATGTAGAAAACCTCAAACATACTCATGAGATAGAGAGTGAGAATATAAGTTTGAGAAAGCCGGTTGAGGAATTGAATAACAACAAAGTTTTAGATAGATCTCAAGAGATTAATCAATTGAAAGCGAGAATTAATAATCTCTCAATTGATCTAGCTAAATTTCTGAGATAGTACAAAAAGATGAATGAAATGATAGGAGAATCTGAGACATCAGGGATAAAAGCTGGATTAGGGTTTACTAAAAATAAGCCCCTGACATTACGTAGTAAAATCGGTTGCTCAAAAAATAAGAAAAGATATCAATCGATTTTCGAAAGGTCATCAACATTATCATTCTACACATCATTATCATTCATTACATCGTACTAACCCTAAAGGACCCAAGAGAATCTGGGTACCTAAAATAAAATAATATCTCCCACGAAATCCTTCGTTGGAAGAACCAAAGAAGCACCATTGGTATATGGATGAGATGCTCGCGTCACATGATGGGAAACAAGTTTATGTTCCTAGATCTTCAGTACAAGAAAGGAGGATCAGTAACTTTTGGAGACAACCAACAAGGAAAGATAATCGGGTTTGGTAAGATTGGTAAGAATTCTCATGCATGCATTAATAACGCACTACTAGTTGATGGTTTAAAGCATAACTTGATAAGTATTAGTCAATTATGTGATTCTGGTTTTGAAGTTTCTTTTAATCAAAAATTTTGTGAAGTCAGAAACAAAGATGGTTCCATCTTCTTTTCACCAAAAGACGAAACAATCTTTATAAAATTGATTTAGACGTTTTTCAGTCTCAAAATATTTCATGTTTTTTATCTACTGAAGATGAAAGACTGATCTGGCATAAAAAACTAGGTCATGTCAGTTTTTAAACATATTTCAAAACTTTTGAAACATGATTTGGTAAAAGGTTTGCCACAAATTCGTTTTGACAAAGATTTCTTTTGTGAAAGTTGTCAGAAAGGAAACAAGTTAAAACCTCTTTCTCTTCAAAACATTTCATAACTTCTTCTAGACCACTTGAGTTGTTACATATGGACTTATTTGGTCCAACAAGAACAATAAGTCTTGGTGGAAAGAAGTATGGACTTGTGATTGTTGATGATTTTACAAGGTTTTGTTGGATACTTTTTCTATCACATAAAGATGAGTCTTTCAAGTGTTTTAGAAACCTTTCCATGAGATTACAAAATGAAAGAGGAATGTCTATAGCAAGCATAAGGAGTGATCATGGAGGAGAATTTGAAAATGAGAAGTTCAGAGTATTCTGCGATGAAAAAGGAATTTTTCATAACTTCTCTGCCCCAAGGACTCCACAGCAGAATGGAGTTGTTGAGAGGAAGAATAGGACGATTCAAGAGATGGCAAGAACAATGTTGTGCGAGATGAATCTTCCTAAATACTTCAAGCGAAGTCGCCAATCAATCTGATGCTACATTCGAGAATAAGTCTTTTCTGCGACCAATCTTCAAGAAAACTCCCTATGAGTTGTGGAATGGAAGGAGACCAAACATTTCTTATTTCCATCCTTTTGGCTGCAAGTGCACTTTTCTTAACACAAAGGAAGCTCTGGACAAATTTGATGCGAAGACACTTTCAGGAATTTTTCTAGGCTATTCTCTCACTTCAAAGGCATTTAGAGTCTTCAACCTCACCTCAAAGATCATTGAAGAAACTATTCACGTTAAGTTCGATGATAGCTCTCAACCCAATAAGGAAGAGGAATCGAGAAGATAATGTTGTTCTGGTGCCCTTGACGCAGTTGTAAGGAAGTATCTTCATCAGAACACTTCATGATGAAAAGACAGATATCTCTAAGAATTTTGAGTTAAAGAAAGATTGGAGATACAAAGGTCTCATCCTAAAGAGTCAATTATCGGAGAAACCTCGGAAGGTGTAAGAACAAGGTCCAAGTTAGGAAGAGAAGCCAGCGTGGCATTTATATCCAAGTAGAACCTAAAAGATTGATGAAGCTCTAAAAGATGAAGCATGGATATTAGCTATGCAAGAGGAGTTGAATCAATTCAAGAGGAATAAAGTCGGTCCTTAGTTCCTAAACCCGAAAAGAAATCCATTATTGGTACTAGATGGATATTCAAGAATAAGCTAGGCGAATCAGAAAAGTAAGTCGCAATAAGGCAAGATTAGTAGACAAGGCTATAATCGGCAGGAAGGAATAGACTATAATGAGACATATGCTCCGAGAGCAAGACTTGAAGCAATAAGGATACCGCTTGCATATCTTTGTTTGCCATGACATAAAGCTTTTTCAGATGGATGTAAAAGTGCATTTCTGAATGGCTTTATAGATGAAGAAGTCTATGTCAAGCAACCTCCCGGAATTGAGGATATAAAGTATCAGATCAAGTCTCATGACTTCATAAAGCCTTATATGGATCAAACAGGGCTCTAGAGCATGGTATGATCGTCGAGCTCATTTCTTATTGAAAATGAATTTACTAGAGGTAAAGTTGACAAAACTCTTTTAGGAAGAACTTGTATAATGATTTTATTATGTGCAAATCTATGTTGATGATATTATTTTGGTGCCACCTCAAAAAGTTATGCATAAGCTTTGAAAATATGATGAAAAATGAATTTGAGATGAGCATGATGGGTGAGTTAAAATTCTTTCTTGGATTGCAAGTAAAGCAAACTAAGGATAAGATTTTATCCATCAACAAAAATATGTCAAAGAATTGTTGTCTAAATTTGATATGTGCGATGTTAAAGTATGTCTACACCGATGCATCCTTCAAACTTGTTGTCGAAAGGCGAAAGTGGTAAGAAGGTGGATCAAACCCTATTTAGAGGGATGATTGGTTCTTTGCTTTATCTTACTGACAAGTAGACTCGACATTCTATTCAGTGTATGCTTGTGTGCAAGGTTTCAGGCCGATCCTAGATAATCTCATTACATAGCTGTAAAACAAATTTTGAGATATCTCGCAGGTACTACTGATCTTTGCTTAATGTATGAGAAAGGTAAAGATTTCAGGTTGAATGGATATTGCGATGCGGACTATGTCGGTGATAGGATTGAAAGGAAGAGCACGAGTGGTGGTTGTCACTACCTTGGACCAAACCTGGTGTCATGGTCAAGCAAGAGACAAAGCTCGATTGCATTATCAACCGCAGAAGCTGAATATATGTCTGCCGCAAGTTGTTGTTCACAATTATCGTGGATCAAGTATCAATTGGAGGACTACTCAATACAAGAGGAAGAGATTCCAATATCTTTGTGACAACACTAGCGCCATCGACTTGTCAAAGAATCCAATTCAACATTCAGGGTGAAGCACATTGAAGTTAGACATCATTTCTTGAGAGATTACGTTCAAGAAAGTTGTCGATCTACAATTCGTGGAAGCGAAATTTCGGTGGGCGATATCTTCACAAAACCACTAAGTGAAGATAGCTTTAAAGAAATCGAGACGCAACCTCAATATGGTGATGTTAACGGACCAATCATCCGGTTTTTCAAGAAGAAGCAGATGAGCGGAGGAGGAGTTAACGGACCAATCATCATTTTTTTTCGCAAAGAAGAAAGCAGATAGAGCGGAGGAATTAATCGGATCATTCATCGATTTTTAAAGACAAAGACGAAAAGGCAGAGTTAACAGATTGATCATCGATTTTTCAAAAGAAAGACAATGAAACGGTGGAGTTAAGCGGCGTTGGCGGTTTCAGACTTAAAACTTCTTTCACAAAGAAAATTTTAGAGGAAAAAGGTCGTCGATCATCGAGAAGTACAATCGTTCTAGAATTTGCTATAAAATCCCTAAAAGCGGCGTTTGGGATCTCTAACAAATTCAGAAATTGCTAGTTCTCTCAAATCTCTCTGAAAATTCTTCAAGCGAGTTCCTATTCACTCGTAATCAACAAGATGAATGTCAAGCCCATTTTATGAGTTGATCCAGAGCAAACTGGGGAAGATTGGTAAACTTTGAAGATCTAAGAAGGAACAAATGGATATAGATAGGAGATAATAGCGGCGGGATGGAGAAACTTCTTTCAAATACGAGAGCAAGTTTATCTCAAAGAAGTTTATGAGTTCGAAACATACTAAAGCGTGGATAATACAATCAGATCGTATGTAGAAACACTCCTGTTATAGTAACCAAGGAGTTCTTGGAAAGAGTCACCGAATGTCCGAGTAGTGGAGTTCAACCTACTAACATGGTGAAATGGATGACTAAGCTGAAGTTGAGCGAAGATGAAGTTACTCGTCAACTTTATGGTCGTAACAACCCAATCGAAAGAAGAGCCTCTTGGCTTGTACCAAAGGCAAGGGTTTTGTTTGTTGTTTTGTGTGTTGTGTGTTACCTAGGATAAGTTCAAGACATCAAGTCACTACTTTGGATGAACAATGTATCCTTCATCTCTGAATCACCAACCAATAGATTTACCATTTTGACTTATCAATATATGGTTAAATCAATAAAGGATACAAACACTCTCCGTATGGGATGTTGTTGACAAGGATGTTTAAAGAATCAGAATCGATTGAGTTGGGAGTCAGACGGAAGGTATCTCGAAGAAGTTATATAGATTCTACATCGATTGCCAAAATGGGTCCGAGATTTTCGCACAAACAAGGACCGAAGAATCAAGGAAAGCAACAACCGAGGGGAGCCTAAGCTCAAGAAATCCTCATGAAGGAGAGAAGATCACACTCTCGAGTCAAGTCAAGATCATTCGATTTTTGAATCGGTGACTTAAAGCGGAAAGGAACCTTTGGTGAGTGACATTCATAAGCAAGCAAGAACGTCACCCACAAAGGAAATCATGACGAGAAAGAAGCCGATCCTTCCAGAGATTCAAGCAAACCAAAGCATTATGAACAGCAGAGATCAAAAGCTACAAAATCACTATCATCAATCCTTGAGAAAGTTTCAGAAACTCAATCTCAAGGAAATGAAGGAAAAAGGAAAGTAGAAGAACCTGAGAAGAAGAAAGTTCAATCCAAGAGGTCACCAAGGTTAAAGAAAATGAGTGCAAACAAAGAAGAAAATCCAACAACAGAGGCAAAGGCTAAGAAGACAAGGCTAGAAGAAACTGTTGTTGACATTTCTAAAAAATCTGCTGCATGTCTTTGTTAGTCTTTGTTGATCTTCTTGAAGTTAATATGGAAGTCGCCATGAAGCGATTGTGGAAGTCATTAAGGGTAATATTAAGGATTCTCACAAAATTTTAATAATCCAATTTTGAAGAAATAGTTCCTACTACTTTTCAGTCCACACTTGTCCATAAACAAGTTGCTACACATGTTTTGGGACAGAAGGCTACTTCAAAAGTTGTAAGTGTGATGACTAATGTTCCATCCAAGTATTTAACTTTTCAAAGAGAAAGATGGGAACATAGATTGGTTGTAAGAAAGGAGAAGAAGACCAAGTCGGTCATCATCGAGAGACAAACCCAAGAGATTTGTCAAAGCATTCTTCAAATCATAGAATATGATAATGGCATTTCTCATCTGTTGGATAGGGGTTACAAAATTTCTATGATCAACTCAAGAGAGTTGGGAGAGAACCATATCCACGAGCCATTTGGAGCGTATCACTTCTTATCCTATCTTGAGCAATACAATAATCAAGGTGGTACCGATCTTGACCACCAATTTTTTGAACTCAATTATGAGAAGCTAAAGTGAAAGTTCAACCCTGAGCAAGTATTGGATGACATATCCACGATCGATTGAAGAGGCATAAAATTGATTGATGAAGCATGTAAGGAGAAAAGGAGTGGTAAGTCCATCTGCGTGTATCGAGATCCGGACCAAGTCTAACTAAGGCCCGAGAGATGATCCACGGGGAGGCAATATCGAATGGGTCAAGATTGTTTCATTACGATTGGCAACTCAGAATGTTGTTTTACTATAATACAGAACATTCTGCGAAATCGACCTCTGTGGGAGATCACTTCAATTGCAGAAGCTATGCCATGGTTTGGACGCACTTTTCAACGAATAAGAGATTCCTATGATCTTGATATTGAAGATAATTTTTTTATCTCAATACTTCTGTATAATTCACAAGTATATGAAACTTTTCATATTTCTCTAAATTCACAAGTATTTGTTATTATCAAAAAGGGGGAGAATGTTAAGTCAAACCTGTTAGGACCCGACCCGTAGACCGAACCCCAACTGTTGGATCCCGTTACCGGAATCCAAATCTTGAACCAAAGAACATGATACTTGATCATTTGTCTTGTAGGGTTCATTTAACTTAACCCTAATTGCATATTGATCTCCTTGTACATCATACTCTTATGACTCTTGTTTAAATTTAGAAAAGAATTTCTTCAATCCCGAGTTCTATAACTCAAGATATCAACAAAAACTAAAGAAGTTCAAACCCGAAACATGCTCTCTTAACTGACCTCCCACTTCTTTTAATACAAACTTTCTCAATTTAACTCCAAATGATATAAATTTTAATATGGGGACAGATACACGTCTTAGAAAACTAACGGTTCAAGCCTCGCCTCTTTTGGAGGTCGTATGAGAAAATTATGCCCAAAACAATGGACCTTGCTCACTTCCAAAATCGAAGTGAAACTCTTTTGGCGCGATTTCTATAATTTTTAATCTAGAGGTCTAAATGTGTTCATTCTTTCACCATATGAAAGTAGACATCTAGATCTACAACTCTCGTGAAGACTACAAAGGCTGATTCTATCTCTTACATTCTGTAGCGTCCACTTTTCTATCATCTAGTTTTCTATCGTCTGGTTTCTATCATCTGGTTTTCTATCAGCTGGTTTTGCTATCATCTGGTTTTTCCTATCAGCTGGTTTTGCTATCATCTGGTTTTTTTCTATCAGCTGATTTTTCTATCAGCTGGTTTTTTTCTATCAGCTGTTTTTGCTATCATCTGGTTTTCCTATCATCTGGTTTTCCTATCAGCTGGTTTTTCGATCAGCTGATTGTTCTATCATCTGGTTTTTTTTTTCTATCAGCTGGTTTTGCTATCATCTGTTTTTTCCTATCAGCTGGTTTTTCGATCAGCTGGTTTTTCGATCAGCTGATTGTTCTATCATCTGGTTTTTTTCTATCAGCTGTTTTTGCTATCATCTGGTTTTCCTATCATCTGGTTTTCCTATCAGCTGGTTTTTCTATCAGCTGGTTTTTCTATCCAGCACATGTCTACTTATATAGATCATATCTTTTGACTCCGATATCCAAATTGGAAAAACTTGGTATCTATCTCGTATAGAAAAGAGAGATCTACAACTTTCAAGAAGGAAATTTTGTCTAAATCTATCGATATCAAGTCCATATCGTCTGCTTTTACTTCAGCTCGTTTTTTTTTTCTATCAGCTGGTTTTTCTATCAGCTGGTTTTTTCTATCCAGCCCATGTCTACTTATATAGATCATATCTTTTGACTCCGATATCCAAATTGGAAAAACTTGGTATCTATCTCGTAGAGAAAAGAGAGATCTACAACTTTTAAGAAGGAAATTTTGTCTAAATATATCGATATCAAGTCCATATCGTCTGCTTTTGCTTCAGCTGGTTTTTTCTATCAGCTGGTTTTTCTATCAGCTGGTTTTTCTATCCAGCACATGTCTACTTATATAGATCATATCTTTTGACTCTGATATCGAAATTGGACAAACTTGGTATCTATCTCATAGAGAAAAGAGATCTACAACTTTTAAGAAGGAAATTTTGTCTAAATCTATCGATATCAAGTCCATATCGTCTGCTTTTGCTTCAGCTGGTTTTTTTCTATCAGCTGGTTTTCTATCAGCTGGTTTTCTATCCAGCACATGTCTACTTATATAGATCATATCTTTTGACTCTGATATCGAAATTGGACAAACTTGGTATCTATCTCATAGAGAAAAGAGATCTACAACTTTTAAGAAGGAAATTTTGTCTAAATCTATCGATATCAAGTCCATATCGTCTGCTTTTGCTTCATCTGGTTTTTTCTATCAGCTGGTTTTCTATCCAGCACATGTCTACTTATATAGATCATATCTTTTGACTCTGATATCGAAATTGGACAAACTTGGTATCTATCTCATAGATAAAGAGAGATACAACTTTTAATAAGGAAATTTTGTCTAAATATATCGATATCAAGTCCATATCTTCTGCTTTTGCTTCAGCTGGTTTTTTCTATCAGCTGGTTTTTCTATCACTGGTTTTCTATCCAGACATGTCTACTTATATAGATCATATCTTTTGACTCCGATATCCAAATTTAGCAAACGATATACCCTTGAAAGCTCTAATCTTCTACTACAATATTCATGAAGGCTCATTTATCTAATTCAAGTCCTACAAGGTCAAAAACTGGGGCGAAGTTCTGTCAAGTTTTAGGAAAATTTGGCAGCACTTCCTTGAAAATACAACTAACCAATTTATCAATCCTAATACTTCCACCGCAAAAAAAAACTCATCATACAACCTCATATAATATGTTTAAACCCTAAGGTATCTTCAAATGCCATTCTAAGCAACAACCACACTCTTAATCATCTAATCAAATCCAAACTATAATAATGATGCAATTTTCTTAAACATGCACGAATTTCTCAAAATACATTTGAACTTAGCATACTTGCATTTCATTTGCATTCATTCCATCATCATCAACTCATGTCATATTCATACAATGCTTTAGTGGGCATTTTAAGCCCAATTACAATGAAGTTTCAAAATACAGTATCATTCTTAAAATGCTACTAAAGCATTGTTTTTCCCAAAAATCATTTCAAATACAAAACCAAAAGAAAATCTTGGAGTAAGTGCCTTTAAGCTTGCTCCTGGATCCTTCTCATTTCTGTAGAGTTGAGGGGTGAGCTTTCACTCCGTGGGTAACACATTTATATTTATCTATCAAGCAAGTCTATTTAGTTATTCATACTTTTGCATTCATTCATTAAATTATAATACATGCATCATGCAAAGTTCATCAATATTCAAACATGATTTTTTCACAATTCAAACATTCATAATTCTTGCATTTTCATGTAATTCACATAAACAACACATCAAATGGCTCGGTAAGTCCTTATTATTGGCAACCATATAGTCTCATTTTATGTGTCTATATGGGCAAATCTTGAGGAGTCCAAAATGTTGGATCATCCTATGCCACAATCGGCAAAAAAGGCGAAGGCTTCATGGTCGGCGATGCACGTGGTTCTTAGGACTATACCTTACCCACATAACATAACCATCATGCAAAATCATAAAATTGGACTGTTCTTGTCCAATTCATCGCTTCTTTGAAATCATCTTTTCATACATCATTCATGCCTTTCATCATATTCATTCATCAAGCATTTATCGCAATCATTCAATCACACATATTTAATATAACTTTCAAGTAGGTGAAACTCATTAATGTCATGCATTAATTTGCATTTGTAGCTTATATACATAAAGATAAATATGAAACCCACCTTTTAGACTTGTTAAATCTTTGCTAATGGAGTTCCTCCTCTTGCTCTTCTCTTCTTTCTTGTCCCACTTCAACCATAACAAGAAAAGAACCTCATATCATTTAGGGTTTCTAAAATTGAAAACCCATGAACTTAAATCATGAAATTAACCTAGAATCACTAAACCCATCTTCTTTCTAAGCTTTTAAACTATAAAACCAACAAAACTTAACCTTGAAAATATAACTTACCTTGATTCCTTAACCAAACAAGTGGTTTCTTGGTTCAAAGTGAAGCTTAGCTCCTCCTCTATCTTCTTTCTCTTTGAACTTTCTTCAAACACTTGCTAAATCTCTTGAAAAATCAAAACCCTAGCCAAGGCTTTCTTTTCTCCTTCTTCTTTCCTCTTTACTATGTTCTCTTCCTCTTCCTCTTCTATTTTCGTTTTCCTCTTCCTTTCCCTTCTAACTTACTTCTTTCTTTCTCCTTTTATACTCCTTCTTCATTTAACCCAAGCCCAAAGGCCCAAGTCTAACTCCTTCTTCTTCTTCCTCTTTATTTCCTCTTTATCCTACAACTTACTTAGGCCCAATTATCTTTAAGCCCATTTTATCTTTCTTTTCTTTCCTACCTCATTAAAACCCAACTAACTCATTTAATTCCATTAATTCTTCACCCAACTCATTAATGCTATCACATGTTAATTAAATCTCAATTCAATTTACGCTAACTTAACTTACTCAATTAATCTAATCATGCTTAAATTTAAAAAAAAAATTGGGGCTAACATTTCTCCCCCCCTTAAGAAATTTCGTCCTCGAAATTCTTACCTGGTTCACTGAAGAGGTGTGGGTACTGCTCCTGCATTGCCTCCTGAGGCTCCCGTCGCCTCTTCAATTGCATGATTTCTCCACAGGACTTTGACTAGCTTGATTGTCTTGTTCCTGAGGATCTTATCCTTGCTATCCAGAATTGCCACAGGCATTTCTTCATAACTCAGATCATCACTCAACTGAACTTCTGAGGCCTGGATGATGTGAGAAGGGTCTGATCTGTACCTTCTCAGCATCGAAACATGGAATACATCATGAATCTGTGATAATTTTGGCGGCAACGCCGCCTTGATCAGAGGCCAACGCCCAATCCTCTCAATACTTCATACGGACCCACATAGCGAGGACTTAACTTCCCTTCATCAATCTCATAACTCCCTTCCATGGAGACGTCTTAAGGAACACCTTGTCACCCACTGCATATTCCATTTCTTTCCGATGAGCATCAGCATGGCTTTTCATTCTATCCTGGGCTGCCTTAAGTCGCCGCTAATCGATCAATCTTATCCATCATCATCTGGACCAATTCGGTCCCACTAGCTTCCTTTCACCTTCTTCATCCCAAAGATATGGGAGTCCTGCATCTCGCCATATAGGGCTTCATAAGGAGCCATCAGATGCTCGAATAGTGCAATTGTTATAGGCAAATTCGACCAACGGCAAATGATCATCCCATGCTCCTCTGAAGTCCATGACACATGCTCTAAGCATCCCCTCTAATTTCGAATTGTCCTCTCGATGACCATCCGTCTGGGATGAAGCGCCATATCTTGAAATTCAGCTTAGTTCTAATGCTTCTGCAAACTTCTCCAAAATCTCGATGTGAATCGCGGATCCTGTCGAATACTATGGAATCCGAATTCCATGCAACCTTACCACTTCATCGATATACTTTGGGCTAAGACTTGCAATGAATCATTTGTTTGATTGCGGAAAATGGGCTGACTTGGTCAACCGATCAACTATAACCCAAATGGCATCATGCCTCTTGCTGGTCCTCGGCAAACCCATCAGAAAATCCATCGTGATCCTTTTCCACTTCCATTCAGGAATGGACAATGGCCTTAGCATGCCTGAAGGTGCCTGGTGTTCAGCCTTGACTTGCTGACACACTAGACATCTGCTCACATATTCAGCTACATCCCTCTTCATGCCTTTCCACCAGAAGTGTTCCTTCAAATCTCTGTACATTCTGGTGCTGCCTGGGTGCATGGAATAAGGCGCATTGTGTGCCTCATCCATGATTTCATCCTTAACTGCTTTATCATTCGGAATACACAACCTGTTTCCGACTATCATTAGCCCATCATCCCTTACTTGCACTTCTGACTGCTTACCCTGTCGAATTTCATCTCTCAGCTTACTTAATTCTGTATCCTGCTCCTGTAACTCCTTGACCTTCTCCCTAAGGATAGGTCTCACTCTGAATTGAGCAATAACACCATCTGATTCATTCTGCTTTAAACTGATCTTCAACTTGGCCATCTGTTCCAACAGAGGCAAGTAAACCGATTGCACATAAGCTATGGATGACTTCCTGCTCAAAGCATCTGCCACTACATTCGCCTTGCCTGGATGATACTCTATCATCAGGTCATAGTCCTTGAGCAACTCCAACCATCGTCTCTGCCTTAAGTTCAACTCTTTCTGACTCATAATGTACTTAAGACTTTTGTGGTCCGTGAAGACCCTTGTCTGAACCCCATACAAGTAGTGTCTCCAAATCTTTAAGGCAAAAATTACCGCTGCTAACTCCAAGTCATGAGTCGGATAATTCAACTCATATGGCTTCAACTGCCGTGAAGCATAGGCTATCGCCCTGTCATCCTGCATCAGCACACATCCTAAACCCTTCCTCGAAGCATCACTGTACACCGTATACCCCTGGTCTCCATTGGGCAAAATCAATACTGGAGCACTCGTCAATCTGTTCTTGAGCTCCTCAAAGCTCTTCTGACATTCCTCACTCCATATGAACTGCGATTCTTTCTTAGCTTAGTCATAGGGCAGCTATTATTGAGAATCCTCCACGAATCTCCTATAATAACTCGCCAAACCTAGGAAGCTTCTTACCTCTTTCAACATCTTTGGCTCTTGCCAATTCACTATCGCTTCTATTTTCCTCGGATCAACATGAATCCTTTCTTTGGAAATCACATGTCGAGGAAAACCACTTCATGTAGCCAAAATTCACACTTGCTGAATTTGGCATATAGCTCCGCTCTCTCAATCTCGCAATACTATCACGAGATCTTGTTCATGCTCTCCTTCATCCTTAGAATAGACCAGAATGTCATCAATAAACACAATGACAAACCGATCTAAGAATTCATTAAACACCCTATTCATCGATCCATAAAGGCGGTGGAGCATTGGTCAATCCGCGGCATAACCACAATTCATAGTGCCCGTAGCGGGTCTGAAGTCGTCTTGTTTACATCGACTCCTCGATTCGGAGTTGATGATATCCTCGATCTTAAGTCAATCTTGAAAAGACCCTTGCTCCTCATGGTGATCAAATAAATCATCTATCCGTGGCAACGGATACTTGTTCGAATCGTCATCTTGTTAAGCTTCACGTAGTCTATACACATCCGCCAGTTCCATCCTTCTTCTTAACAACAGACCGAGCTCCCAAGGTGAAGAACTCGGCCCGATGAATTGCTTCTCCAACAATTCCTGCAATTGCTCCTTGAGCTCTCTCAATTCAATTGGAGCTATTCTATAAGGTGGCATGGAGATTGGCGCGGTTCCGGGAATCAAGTCAATTTCGAACTCAATTTCCCTCACCGGCGGCAACCCTGGTAATTCTTCTGGAAATACATCAGGAAACTCCCTCACAACCCGATAATCTTCTAATTTGCCCACATTCACTTCTGGATCCACTATATGCGCCAAGAAGGCCTCACACCCTTGGCTCATCATACCGTCAGCTAACAGAGCCGAAATGATCCTCGGCACTGGCAGTTTCCTGTCCCCCTTGAAGACCACTTTCTGATCATTTCCCAGATCAAATTCTACTTCTTTCAAACTACAGTCTAGCTTCGCCTTGTACCTCTCCATGACATCCATCCCCAATATAACATCCAATCCTTGAAGGTCTAGAGGTAGTAAGTCTACTACCAATCTAGCACCGTCGATACTGAGCTCACAATTCTTATAAATCATACTAATCACCACCTTACCCCCTAAAGGAGTACTAACAACCAGAAAATTGTCCAAAATCTCAGGACACACAACATGCATATTCATACTTGCAGATACAAATGAATGGGTGGAGCCAGTATCAATCAACACATAAACAGGAGAGTCAAATAACTGAGCCATACCAGTCACAACTTCTGGAGCGGCCGCAGCTTCTTCCCTGGTCATGGCAAAGACTCGAGCTGGTGCCTGACTCTGGCCTCTAGGTCTCCCTGCCGGATATGTCTTTCTTGCAGTTCCTGAACTGCCCACATTATGCACTGGCCGAGATGCCACTGTTTCTGCCCTTCTTGGGGCCTGAGACTGAGACCCTTCCTGCCTAACCGCCTGGGGACAATCCTTGATTCGGTGCCCCCTTTGGCCTGACCAAAACATGCTCCTATCTTCAGCAGACATTCCCTTTATGAAATCTCCCCGGTGGTCACACTGGGATTTCTCTGCGACCATCTGGACTTGCCACACTAGAAGCTTGCTTGCAAGCGGCCCTAGGTGCTTACTCTTAGTGGGGCCATTGCTACCCACCTCACTCTGGGTATAATGAGTTCTAGTGCTCCTTGCAGTCTTTGGAGCACTCATGCCCTCTTAGAGAGCGCTCTCTGTTCTTCCTCTTCTTAGTCACTTCACTACGATGTTCTCTAACTTCTCTGCTTGAAGAGCAACATCAACCAGCTGCTGATAATCACGGAAGTTGTGAATTATCACCTTTTCCTTGATCCCTAGGTGCAATCCACCCTCGAACTTCCGGCATTTGTCTTCCTCAGTTGCCACGATATTGGCTGCATACCGTGATAACTGAGTAAACTTCAATTCATACTCTGCCACACTCAACTCCCTCTGAGCGAGATTCAAAAATTCCCTTGCCTTATCCTCGCATGTAGACCATCGAAAATATTTCCTCCGGAAGGCCTCTAGAACTCCCTCCATGTCGATCGGAGGTACTTCACAGGCATGAGCATCGACTCCTGCCGGTAAAGTGCATCCCTGCGATAAGCTAACTGCATAATCGAGCTTCTCTTCATCATTGCACTTCATCTGGTTTAGGACCCTCTCGGTCCTCTTCAGCCATGCTTCAGCTTCCTCGGGATTAGTGGTCCCGCTGAAGTCAACTGCTCCATACTTTCGGAGCTTATCATACTGGCCGCTCCTCTCTACTGGAGCTGGCACTTGAGCTTGCCTTCCTTGACCCATGGCATAAGTAAAAGCCTGGGCGAAGGCCTGGAAGAACTGGGGATCCATGGGGTTCACTTGCGGAGGAGGAGGCGAGGCGCCTCATGTTGCACACTGGTGCATCAGTGCAAAGCAGGATGGTCCTCGCATCCTGCGGAACATACGACTCATCCGTACTTCCGCGCTGAGAGCTGGGCCGAGATTGAGCTCCTCGAGTTCTCTTTCGAGGCGGCATTACTCCTTCAATTTAAAAATCAGTGAAAATCTTTAGTTCACATAAAATAAATTCAATTCACTCATTTGAAAACAATGTTGCATGTTATGCATTTAAAACAGTGCACATACTTCATATAATTCATGTAGGGAAATGCATGATGACTTGACCTTAGACAATCCCACTAAGGTTCCTAGGAAACCCTAAACCTGGTTTCGCTCGATACCACAATGTTAGGACCCGACCAGTCGCAGGCCGACCCCAACTGTTGGATCCCGTTACCGGAATCCAAATCTTGAACCAAAGAACATGATACTTGATCATTTGTCTTGTAGGGTTCATTTAACTTAACCCTAATTGCATATTGATCTCCCTTGTACATCATACTCTTATGACTCTTGTTTAAATTTAGAAAAGAATTTCTTCAATCCGAGTTCTATAACTCAAGATATCAACAAAAACTAAAGAAGTTCATACCCGAAACATGCTCTCTTAACTGACCTCCCACTTCTTTTAATACAAACTTTCTCAATTTAACTCCAAATGATATAAATTTTAATATGGGGACAGATACACGTCTTAGAAAACTAACGGTTCAAGCCTCACTTCTTTTGGAGGTCGTATGAGAAAATTATGCCCAAAAAAATGGACCTTCCTCACTTCCAAAATCGAAGTGAAACTCTTTTGGCGCGATTTCTATAATTTTTAATCTAGAGGTCTAAATGTGTTCATTCTTTCACCATATGAAAGTAGACATCTAGATATACAACTCTCGTGAAGACTACAAAGGCTGATTCTATCTTTTACATTCTGTAGCGTCCACTTTTCTATCATCTGGTTTTCTATCGTCTGGTTTCTATCATCTGGTTTTCTATCAGCTGGTTTTGCTATCATCTGGTTTTCCTATCGGTGGTTTTGCTATCATCTGTTTTTTTCTATCAGCTGATTTTCTATCAGCTGGTTTTTCTATCAGCTGTTTTGCTATCATCTGGTTTTCCTATCATCTGGTTTTCCTATCAGCTGGTTTTTCGATCAGCTGATTGTTCTATCATCTGGTTTTTTTTTTCTATCAGCTGGTTTTGCTATCATCTGGTTTTTTCCTATCAGCTGGTTTTTCGATCAGCTGGTTTTTCGATCAACTGATTGTTCTATCATCTGGTTTTTTTCTATCAGCTGTTTTTGCTATCATCTGGTTTTCCTATCATCTGGTTTTCCTATCATCTGGTTTTCCTATCAGCTGGTTTTTCTATCAGCTGGTTTTTCTATCCAGCACATGTCTACTTATATAGATCATATCTTTTGACTCCGATATCCAAATTGGAAAAACTTGGTATCTATCTCGTAGAGAAAAGAAAGATCTACAACTTTCAAGAAGGAAATTTTGTCTAAATCTATCGATATCAAGTCCATATCGTCTGCTTTTGCTTCAGCTGGTTTTTTTTCTATCAGCTGGTTTTTCTATCAGCTGGTTTTTTCTATCCAGCCCATGTCTACTTATATAGATCATATCTTTTGACTCCGATATCCAAATTGGAAAAACTTGGTATCTATCTCATATAGAAAAGAGAGATCTACAACTTTTAAGAAGGAAATTTTGTCTAAATATATCGATATCAAGTCCATATCGTCTGCTTTTGCTTCATTGGTTTTTCTATCAGCTGGTTTTTCTATCAGCTGGTTTTTCTATCCAGCACATGTCTACTTATATAGATCATATCTTTTGACTCTGATATCGAAATTGGACAAACTTGGTATCTATCTCATAGATAAAAGAGAGATCTACAACTTTTAAGAAGGAAATTTTGTCTAAATCTATCGATATCAAGTCCATATCGTCTGCTTTTGCTTCAGTTGGTTTTTTCTATCAGCTGGTTTTTCTATCAGCTGGTTTTCTATCCAGCACATGTCTACTTATATAGATCATATCTTTTGACTCTGATATCGAAATTGGACAAACTTTGTATCTATCTCATAGATAAAGAGATCTACAACTTTTAAGAAGGAAATTTTGTCTAAATCTATCGATATCAAGTCCATATCGTCTGCTTTTGCTTCATCTGGTTTTTTCTATCAGCTGGTTTTTCTATCAGCTGGTTTTCTATCCAGCACATGTCTACTTATATAGATCATATCTTTTGACTCTGATATCGAAATTGGACAAACTTGGTATCTATCTCATAGAGAAAAGAGATCTACAACTTTTAAGAAGGAAATTTTGTCTAAATATATCGATATCAAGTCCATATCGTCTGCTTTTGCTTCAGCTGGTTTTTCTATCAGCTGGTTTTTCTATCAGCTGGTTTTCTATCCAGCACATGTCTACTTATATAGATCATATCTTTTGACTCCGATATCCAAATTTAGCAAACGATATACCTTGAAAGCTCTAATCTTCTACTACAATATTTATGAAGGCTCATTTATCTAATTCAAGTCATACAAAGGTCAAAAACTGGGGCGAAGTTCTGTCGAGTTTTAGGAAAATTTGGCAGCACTTCCCTTGAAAATACAACTAACCAATTTATCAATCCTAATACTTCCACCTGCAAAAAAAAACTCATCATACAACCTCATATAATATGTTTAAACCCTAAGGTATCTTCAAATGCCATTCTAAGCAACAGCCACACTCTTAATCATCTAATCAAATCCAAACTATAATAATGATGCAATTTTCTTAAACATGCACGAATTTCTCAAAATACATTTGAACTTAGCATACTTGCATTTCATTTGCATTCATTCCATCATCATCAACTCATGTCATATTCATACAATGCTTTAGTGGGCATTTTAAGCCTAATTACAATGAAGTTTCAAAATACAGTATCATTCTTAAAATGCTACTAAAGCATTGTTTTTCCCAAAAATCATTTCAAATACAAAACCAAAAGAAAATCTTGGAGTAAGTGCCTTTAAGCTTGCTCCTCGGGATCCTTCTCATTTCCTGTAGAGTTGAGGGGGGTGAGCTTTCACTCCGTGGGTAACACATTTATATTTATCTATCAAGCAAGTCTATTTAGTTATTCATACTTTTTGCATTCATTCATTAAATTATAATACATGCATCATGCAAAGTTCATCAATATTCAAACATGATTTTTTTATCACAATTCAAACATTCATAATTCTTGCATTTTGATGTAATTCACATAAACAACACATCAAATGGCTCGGTAAGTCCTTATTCTTGGCAACCATATAGTCTCATTTTATGTGTCTATATGGGCAAATCTTGAGGAGTCCAAAATGTTGGATCATCCTATGCCACAATCAGGCAAAGGCGAAGGCTTCATGGTCGACGCGCACGCGTGGCGGTTCTTAGGACTATACCTTACCCACATAACATAACCATCATGCAAAATCATAAAATTGGACTGTTCTTGTCCAATTCATCGTTTCTTTGAAATCATCTTTTCATACATCATTCATGCCTTTCATCATATTCATTCATCAAGCATTTCTCGCAATCATTCAATCACACATATTTAATATAACTTTCAAGTAGGTGAAACTCATTAATGTCATGCATTAATTTGCATTTGTAGCTTATATACATAAAGATAAATATGAAACCCACCTTTTAGACTTGTTAAATCTTTGCTAATGGAGTTCCTCCTCTTGCTCTTCTCTTCTTTCTTGTCCACTTCAACCATAACAAGAAAAGAACCTCATATCATTTAGGGTTTCTAAAATTGAAAACCCCATGAACTTAAATCATGAAATTAACCTAGAATCACTAAACCCATCTTCTTTCTAAGCTTTTAAACTATAAAACCAACAAAACTTAACCTTGAAAATATAACTTACCTTGATTCCTTAACCAAACAAGTGGTTTCTTGGTTCAAAGTGAAGCTTAGCTCCTCCTCTATCTTCTTTCTCTTTGAACTTTCTTCAAACACTTGCTAAATCTCTTGAAAAATCAAAACCCTAGCCAAGGCTTTCTTTTCTCCTTCTTCTTTCCTCTTTACTATGTTCTCTTCCTCTTCCTCTTCTATTTTCGTTTTCCTCTTCCTTTCCCTTCTAACTTACTTCTTTCTTTCTCCTTTTATACTCCTTCTTCATTTAACCCAAGCCCAAAGGCCCAAGTCTAACTCCTTCTTCTTCTTCCTCTTTATTTCCTCTTTATCCTACAACTTACTTAGGCCCAATTATCTTTAAGCCCATTTTATCTTTCTTTTCTTTCCTACCTCATTAAAACCCAACTAACTCATTTAATTCCATTAATTCTTCACCCAACTCATTAATGCTATCACATGTTAATTAAATCTCAATTCAATTTACGCTAACTTAACTTACTCAATTAATCTAATCATGCTTAAATTTAAAAAAAAAAATTTGGGGCTAACAAAACCAGACTTCACGTATTAAATAATTTTGATAATAAACAAAGAGAAATATACGAAAGAAAAAACAGATGGAAGAAAAGGAGATTTAAAGAAAAGGTATTTAAACAAAAAAATGTACTAAGAAAAGGAGGCGGAAGAAAAAGCATTTAAACAAAAAGCGTTTTAAGAAAAGCGCATAAAAGAAAGCAGGCGAAACAAAAAGTAGCGGAAGAAAAGCAGGCGGAAGAAAAGCGAGACAATACAAAAGGGTATTTAAGCTTTACGAAGACAAAAGCGGCGATACGAAAATAAGAGCGGAAGAAAAAACATCGTTTAAGGAGTTCATGAGCTAAACTGAATAACCGTTCTTTAAAGATTTAAGAAGCGAGATAGTCAAGAAAGCAGTTGAAGTTCGACTATAAATAAGAGTCGAGATTGAAGAAGAAATAACTTTGGCAAAAGTGAATGAAACTCTGTGTATTCAATATCCATCTATCGAGAAAAAATTGCAAACTATTTTCGAGTGTATATTGTGAAGAGCAACTCTTTGTAAAAGCTCTTTATCGCTTTTCATTTTGAAAAAGTGCTACTGATAACTGAAGAGGCTAAGAGTAAAGAATACTTGCTGTTAAGAGACACAAGAGGCTCGGTCTAAAGAATACTTGTAATCGGTTTGGAGATAGTGAAAATCTCGGAAGAATATCGAGGATCGGGCGTAGCCCACGGTTTGGGGTGAACCAGGATAAAATTGCTGTGTTTCTCTCTAACTCTTACTTTTCTTAAATCGTAGTTTTCATTATTAACAAAGTTTTTCAAACTAGTTAAGAATTGATTTATGATAAGTTTTCTGAAAGAACAAGCAATTGTTATTGAAGGGATTAAAGAAAAGTTTATCACAATTCAACCCCCCCTTCTTGTGTATCTTGGTCATATTATTACTCAATATATTAACGTGTGATTTACTTCAACTGGTGTGTTTTATCGGAAAGATGATAATTGTAATTATTATCTTGAAAATGATTTATTCGAAATGTTTTGTCTTATTGGAAAATGATTTTGACAAAAATAGTTTTGAAACTAATTGTTTAAGACAATTTCGGCGTGCTTATTTCTCTTTTATTAAATTTTTACCCACAAAGCCGTCGTGCTCACCCCCTTATCTCCTCCTCAGGTTTTGAACAAGAAATCGAGTTCGTGATCGAGATTGAAACAAATTCGATGCATCTTGCTTTTGAAGTTATGTTGTAAAAGAAAGGCATTAGTTTATTCTCTATTCGTTTGTTTTTGTTAATTTAGTTGTAATCGGGCTAAATGCCCTTTGATGAGTTGTATTAGTTTATTTTCATGTAAATCATAAGGTTTTGAGGTTCCAAATGTACTTTATATATCTATATATCCTTTATTATTTGAAGTTCAAATGTAATGTATAAGTTAATGTATGATTGTAAGATTGGAAAAGCAGAAAAAAAATGAGTTGGTATTGTTGTATGGATTGAAATGGTTAGAATTCTTAAGATTGCATTGTGGCCCTTTGAGTTGGAGATGGGCTGTGCTATTGAGTTGGAAGATAGAAGTGGTTTTATGCAGGTTTGGAGCTTGGATGGATAGATTAGGATTTTTTTGGCTAGATCAATTTTAGGGGAGGTGCTGTCCAATTTTTCTTAAAAATGGACAGAAACTTTACTTAGGTTTTAGACTATGTTAGAGCTTGAATTTGAAATGGGTAGATTTCTTAAAGTTTGTAGATAATGTCAAGATCTTGAAAACGAGATAAAATGGGTCATGATTGGACTTTAGATGAAAAAGTTATGAACGTTTGAAAATTCTGATTTACTATTCTTTTAGTAAGATTTCACTATTCATATGGTCATTAGCTTAAACAAGGTTTTAATTCTTTCAATGATTGAAGTGAGCTATGAAATTGTTTTGCTTAAGATTGAGGTTTATAGAATAAAGTGAAAAGGAATGAGAACAAATTAGTATGAAAATGAATTTTAAGATGAATAAGATGAAAAAAAAAAATTTATCGGGATTTTTCGGATTAGTCGAGGTTTTCTAAGGAATCATGTATGCGTACGAGGAAATCTGCATGATTAATTGGGTTCCGAAAACGGGATCCAACAGTAGCACTTCCTTGCTGTGGAATATGCGTCGGAATGACCCACGGGCATCCCGGTGTGTACCCTATGGTAAGGGGGCGCTACAAGCATACTGCGTTGATCATCAATATTTTTCTCCATGTTCATGAGCATATCTAGTTGATCATTATTGCGTTCATTCATCTCTTCTAGCTGATCTCGAATCGCCTGAAGGTCATCTTGAGAAACTTCACTACTTTGCATATTACTGGGTCTGGAACTGCTAGGGCGATCAGTTGCGCTCTTAGAACGCTGCCTCTTAGGCGCTTGCTCACTCTCCAATATCAGACCTAGCTTCTCCACATGATAGGAATAAACCCATCCTTTCTCCACTATTTTGATCAGTTTCATGCTGCGGAGATTATAAGGAGTGAATCTCTAACTCTGAGGATAGGGATAATGGTCATAGGCCTTGAGATTGCATTTTTGGAGTTTAGCCATGTGAGAGATCAGTGCTCTATAGGGCATGCCTTTATTCTTTGCAGTTTTACCCTTAAGTTCACCCCTTAACAAATTGGCTTTCTTTGTCATCATTTGTATGATCAAGCTTGGAAAATTTATATTTCGTCCTTCATCCAAGTGCCAAAGTATCTCCTTATCCAAGTTTGTGATATGATTGTTGCTTGCATTCTTGGGATACACCACACTATTAATAGCAAAATGTAGTAGTATATAGTTCAAAGGCAAATCCACTGCCTCAAAAGGTGGCAAATGATCTGAACATAATCTTGCAAGCAAATCATCACCCTTGGCTTCAGTGTATCCGAAATTATCCTCAGCCTCCTCATCCGCCTCACCATCCTCATGCCTTAAGATATCCAAATCTAACAAAGAAGCATTAGCCCTAACTCCACCTTTAGGTAATTGAAATCCTCTAGACAAATAATCTTCACAGATAAACATTTCTTTGCCTTGAATATGTGATTTCAAGTGCATTCCCGTATCTACATTGCTTCTAATTACAACGAGATTAGCATAGAATTCCCTCACCATATCCTCATAGATGTCATCGGCACAATCCAAGAAATAACGCAACCCATAACTCGTGATTTCAGAAAATAAATCCTTGTATTCACTATGCTCTAATTCAGTCCAATCAAATCTCATAGAGGATATCAGTACCTCATGTTTGAGCACCGTATGATATAGGGTCTAAGCATCGCGAGAGATGAACGTTGCTTCGACTTCCTTATTTTCTCTTTCACCACCGCCTCTTGAAGAAGACCCACGGACCCGTGGACCTCATGGAGGAGTGGCAGTCTTCTTCCCTTTTCCACTAGTCTTGCGTGGAACCATTTGTGGAGATAGAAGGATTTTTAGAGAGATGGAGGAGATTTCGAATGTTAGGGTTTAGGAGAGATGAAATGGGATTTTGATAGAAGAAGGATGGTTTGAAGAGGTGATCAATGGGTTTTGTGTTTGGGAGAATCGATTGACAGTTGGTATGGTGGATTTGAGAAAATCAGGGGAGAGTAGTCGACTAAGTGTGAGTAAATTGTGAAGGAGAAGACAAGATCTGTTTCGGAGATGAGGTTTTTTAAAAAGGGTTCCAGAAGTCTTATAGTCGACTAATATGAGAGTAGTCGACTAATAAAATTACAAGGATAAGTGGGGGTTATCTAAGGGAAAACTAGTCGACTGGTCAAGTGTTGTTAGTCGACTGGTTTGGAAAGAATAGGTGAATTAGTCAACTAGTCGTATATTGTTAGTCGAATATAACGATAAAAATCTGAACCAACTCGAACAATTCCTCTACCTCAGTCGACTTAGACTCCAAGTAATCAACTGGAATGTTGCAAAACTCTAAATCAGTCACTCTTTAGCCCAAAGTGTAGAACATGATGATGTATTATTTAGATGGAATTGCATTTTTACCTCATGTTTTGACCATTTCAATGTACTAATGTATGTAATAAATGGAAAAATCAACCAAGAGAATTTAAATCACACATACCAAGTTTCAATTTGATGTTCACAAACACATCTTCCTTAAGGGGTTTAGTAAATATATAAGCTAATTGGTCACTAGAAGAAACATGCTTCAAACAAATGTCACCTTTCAAGCAATGATCATGTATAAAATGATGTCTAATTTCTATATGCTTTGTTCTACTATGCAGAATTGGATTTTTAGTCAAACAAATTGCACTGGTATTATCACAATAAATAGGAATATTTTTAACCACAATACCATAATCAAGCAATTGATGTTTAATCCAAAAAACTTGAGCACATGCACTTCCAACTGCTACATATTCAGATTCAGCAGTGGAAATAGCTACACTAGTTTTTTACTTGCCCAAAAGATCAAAGATGATCCTAAGAAATGACACAAACCACTAGTGCTTTTTCTATCTGTCCTACAGCCACCATGATCAGCATCACTATAAGCATATAAATCAAAAGATTCACAACTGGGGTATCATAAACCATGATTAATAGTTCTACTCAAATATCTAAAAATTCTTTTGCAAGCACTTAAATGAGAGATTTTAGGACAAGATTGAAATCTAAAACAAAGGCACGTAGCAAACATAATATCAGGTCTAGAAGTAGTCAAAAATAAGAGAGATCCGATCATACCTCTATAAAGCTTTTGATCAACATCTTCTTCATGTTCATATTTATCCAAGACCACATTAGTTGCCATTGGTGTTGCTGCCACTTTGCATCCTTCCATTTTGAACTTCTTTAGAAGCTCCTTGGTATACTTTGATTGGTGAATGAAGATGCCATTTTTTTGTTGCTTGATTTACAATCCAAGAAAGAACTTGAGTTCTCCCATCATGCTCATTTCAAATTCACTTTGCATTAAATCACTAAATTCTTTGCACAAAAATTCATTAGTAGCACCAAACACAATATCATCAGCATATATTTGACAAATTAGCATATCTTTATTAACATGTTTAATAAACAAAGTATTATCAATCTTACCACGAACATACCCATGTTGAGTTAGAAAAGTACTTAACCTTTCATACCAAGCTCTAGGTGCTTGATTTAACCCATAGAGTGCCTTCTTGAGTTTGTAGACATAATCCGGGTGCTCATGATCTTCAAATCCCGGTGGTTGTTTGACATAAACTTTCTCTTGAATATATCCATTGAGAAACGCACTCTTAACATCCATTTGATTTAATTTTCTCCTTTTATGTGATGCAAAAGCACATAAAAATTTAATTGCCTCCAACCGAGCCACAGGAGCATATGTCTCATTATTCTTAATTGCTTGAGCTGCTAACCTTGATTTATTCTTGATTGCTTCACCATTCTCATCATACTTTATCCTATTTACCCACTCGACTCCAATGATAGTTTTGTCTTTTGGTGGAGCTACCAAATCCCATACATTATTCCGCTTGAAATGATTAAGCTCTTCTTGCATAGCTAATAGCCAATTTTCATCTTCAGGAGCCTCTGATAAGTCATTTTTAATATATATGTTGGACCCCGAACTTTTGATGAAAAATAGAAATATTAAAATAAATTTTAAATGAGAAAGAAATTGGTGAGAAAATTATGAATTTAAGGAAATTTGATGAAATTAAGAAAAATTTATGAGAAATGAATTGTTTAATTTTGAGGACTTTGATATTTGAGTGAACTTATATGGATTATGAGAGGAAAGTGGATGAGTTAATTCAAATGAAGTTAAATAGCAAGAATTAAAGAGAAAAAGTGTGAAAATTTGAAGAATTTAGAAAGTTTGACTTTTTGGAGAGAGAATGTTTGACTTTGAGAGTTGACTTTTGATGTAGGCAAAATTTGATAAAATGATCTACATAAAACTTGTAGTTTATGTCAAGAGCTTTTCGTAGATATAAAGTTTGATATTTTTCAATATCAGGAGTGAGAGTTATGATCAGTCAAAGTTCGTTTGAAGTTTGACTTTGAGAAAAAAATTGACTTTTTAATTGAGGCAAAATTCGAGAAAATGATCAACATGAAAATTGTCGCCTCTGTCGAGAGCTTTTCGTGGACATAAAGTTTGCTATTTTTTTGATGTCGGGATTGAGAGATATGAATTTCGGAAGATATGCTTTGTTTTGAAAATGTTATTAAGTATAGATTTGCATGTGCTATACTTCGAGGCCACTCGTCGTATAGATTTAATCTGAATTAGAGTAAGTGGTATTACTGAAAGTTGTAGCTTGTATGTCGATCTTTCCGACGCCATAAAGTTTGTAATTTTTCGATATCGGGACTAGGAGTTATGAGCAATTAAAAATTGGAAGTCGTTTAGGAAAAGCTATTTTGGACAGAATCTGTGATTGAGGTTTTGACTCCTTTAAAGACCTAATTTGATTTTGAGTACTTCAGGGAAGTTGTAGAGCTTCCTTTGATATTTCCATAGACACCAAATTCGTCAAATTCCGAGTTCGGAATTAAGAGATATGATTTTTGAAAAATTCAGTTATAAGTGGGTATTTAAGGTTTTGAAAATTTTGCTTGAACTCCGACCCTTTTGCAATCTTTTATTATAAATCTTTCGTCCGACATCTGATTGACTTGATTTTTGAAGCGTTGGATTCCTAAGACAATTACGTTCATTTTTATGAAGAATTATGATTTTTAGAAGATTATATGGAAAGAGATTGATTGAACCAAAGTAAGCGATGAGTTATAGGTTATAAGTTGGATAATTTTCTGAATATGTTTCAGTATTTTGCGATTTTCGGGAGATGTACAACTCCGATTGAGTTGATTATTGAGGGAAAATAAAGTTAAGACATAGGGCTACAAATTATATGAAGGGATCGAAATTTAATTTCATCCCTAAGATTGTCAAATTCTTGACTGAAGTTATGTTAAAGTTCAGTTTCGGATTTTATGCAGGTCAGTTAGTAATTTGGCCATAACTTCTTCGTTTTAGATCCGAATTGAGCGCCGTTGGTGGCGTTGGATTCGTATGATCTAGAGGAACAATTTTTAAGAAGAAAGTTTGCCCAAATTATTTCGTTTAGATTCTAGAAATCAGGACGCAAGTTATCAGTTTTTAAAAATCCTGCACAGGGGCAAACTTGGAAATAGGCTTAATTGGAGGGGCAAGATGGTAAATTGTGTTTCATTAAATGAAACACACAAGAGGCTGTCATTTTAGCACCTGGAATTCACGATTTATGCAGCCAAATGAAGAAAGAAAATAGAGAGAAAGAAGAAAAGAGAAAAACGAAGAAGAGAGGGGAAAGAAGAGAGTGAAGAGTCGGCCATGGAGGGAGGAGAAGAAAGATGAAAAGGTTTGATATTTTTTTAGTTTTCTTAGTGATTTTCGTTAGTTTTAAGAGTAAAGAGGAGGAAGAAGAACATGGAAGCTTGCAACATGAAGAAATTCGAAAATTAGAGAGAAAAAGATAAGAGAGAGAAAAATTTTATGTTTGAATTTTGATGAGTTTATTGGTTGATTTAGTTTAATATGGATATGAATTGAGTTTATCTATGATTATTTGAGGAGATTAGACTATGACTATGTTTAATTTTGGTTATGGAAAATTTTAGAGAGAGAAAGCTTAGTGAAGAAGATGATGAATAGTAAAATTTGGGGATTTTTGAAATTGATGATTTAGATAGATTGAATTAGTAATGAATTTGAGATATCCTAAGTTAATTTTGATGTTTATGCTTTAGGTGAAGTTTAATTTGAAAATTTGTAAATTTGGAGTTTAGGCCAAATTAGGAATTTTGGGGTTTTGTGAATTATTGGGGTTTTGTGAATTAATGGTGTAGAATCATAATTAAGAGTGGGAATTGATGAAATGTGAAATCAATTTTGAAGAAATTATGTTTTATGAGATTGAATTTGGGTGTATTGGTTTAGGCCAATTTTGAAAATTGAGGATTTTCAAAATTGGAGATTAATAACTTGGAATTATGGTAAATTGGTGAATTCTAAGTTAATTTTGAAAATTTTGCTATTTATGATGTGAATTTGGATTATTATGGTTTAGGTTTTGTTAAATTGGAAGAGAGAGAAGCAAAAGTCAAATTGAAGCATTGGACAAGTTGCTTGCATGGAAATAAGGTGGGTAGTATATTTATTTATTGAATTAAAAGCTAAATGTGACTTTTAAAAATTAAAAGCAATTGTTGAAAAAAATGTTTGAAAAAAATTTAAATAGTTGAAATTATGATTTCAAAGGATGAAAATGAGTTTAAGAAATACAAGATTTATGAACTTCATGGGTTTCAAATTATTTGATTTATGATTTAAAGAAATTAGTGCATATGTTGTCATGAATGTGATTATTATGTGATTAATTTGATGTTATGAATTGCATTAGATAATTATGTGAATTTATGTGATTTTATGCTTGTGTCATTTATGACACAATTTGTTGTTATGAGATGAAAATATGAAAAAAACAAGAGTTTTGAAAAGTGCCTTGAGCAATCTGAATTCGTTTTCATTATGTGTTAAGTGGGTTTGGTCAGTCCTTTGGTGAGTCGTATTGTCTCTACTGTTTAAGCCTTCGCCATTTTGCTGCAATAGGCAAAGGAGTTCGATTCGGACTCCCCTCATTCACTATTTGCACATGACCGCTATCTTGAAATGTGCGAGACGTCTATTAGACCGAACCAAACCAATTTCGATGTGTTATGTGTTTTGATGTGTTTATAATGTGATGCATTCATATTTAAAGTCGTGCATGATTTGAAAAGGTTGAGATTTTAAGAAATAAGACAATAAATTTATAATCATGAAATTTGGAAGGTTTATGAAAGTTTTGAAGAGATTGAAAATGCGATTTGGATAAATGCTTAAATAGGAAATTTTCGAAAAAGTTTGAAAAGTTTAAAAGAAAATATTTTCGCTTATTGTTCGGTTTATAAATATATTATCCACGAGCTTCCGAGCTCATCCCCCTTTATCCCCAAATCTCCGTGTTTTACGCAGGAGATCGGATGGAAGACGAGTATGATCACAGTCCGACTTGTGCATGTTCGTATTATGTTTAAAGTTTGATGTGGTATTAGATTTTTATGGATAGTTAGAAAGCTAGTAAAGTGTACTTTAGTCCGATTGTATATGAATGGTTTTGCTTGTGGCCAGTAAATGTATAAGATTGTATTGTGTTCGGAATGAGTTATAAGTATGATTATACTTTATGTATGAAATTGGATTTTGAATGTGGTTGGGATTGATTAAAATTTTGAGTTGAGATGGTTATGGATTGAATTTATGAAGTGTTTAGAATTAAGATTGTGTTTCTGCTGATGTTTGGATGCCGGACGGGAGGTCCAATGTTGCTTTGTGTTATTGGATGGATTACGATATTAGAAGTGCGTTTGCTTTGTTTTAAATTTTTTGGGCTGTCAAAATACAACCGTTATGCTGCCGAAATTTCAGTAAAATTTTGGTAAAATGGGTTTAAAGAAATGAGTTTGAGGATTTATATAAATGTATAAGAAATGATTAAGATGGATGAAGTGAGAAAGAATAGAAATGTAGGGATTGTTTATATGTTGAATGAGTTTGATTAAAGAGAAAAGGAAAGAAAAAAAAAAATGTTATACCGGATTTGAAATGTCATAAGGTTTCCAACGCGATTATGTTCGTTCGATCATTTTTCTCTGGTTTTGGTTCTCAGATGTCGGATCCGCTTTGCTAAGTGTTTGTCTCCGCTTTCGCTTTGTATTTTCCGATTCAATCCGCTTCGCTACCTTCGGTTTGATCTGAGTCGGTTCGATTCAAAACTTTCCGAGTATTTGTTTCGCTCCGATGATTCGATTTGTATTCCGATTAGCGATTTCTCGCTTTTCAATTTTCCATTTTTCCGTTCCGTCTTTCGGTTGGGATCCGGTTCCCGGATCGGGTCCCAACATATGTGGTATCAGAGTCCAGTACTATGGTCTTAACTGGGAATATAAGATTGATGAGAGTGTATAAGGATAAAAATTGAATTTGTGAGAATGTCAGAGCCCAGTATTATGATCATACTTGGGCAATATGGTTATTAAGAATGAATTAGTGATTGTCTGAGTGGGGTTAAGAACTTTGATTGATTTTGGGTGTGTGTAAATGAACTTGAGATTTGAAGTTCATGATAGCAATTTGATTTTGGGCATGCACTTAGGAGATGAGAATTTGAGATTAGAATTTCTTGGTGAATTGGGAAGAACCTAATTGATTGTTTGATTTAGATGGATTGTGAAAATGGAAATTTAGATTTGAATTACATGATGAATTTGGAGGAATTGATTTCGAATATGCATATGTGAGATGAAATTTTTGAATAATGAGATAAATTGATAGAGAAATGTGTATAACAATTCAAAGGATTAAGTGAAATGATGATTTTGATCCATATGAAGAGTCATTCGACGTGGACCATTGACTTGTTTCAAATGTTAAGGAAAATGTGAGTTTGATAAGATTTTGGATGGAGTAATTGATTTAAGAATTGAGCAATTATGAAGAGATTAAGAAAATATTATGAGAAGGAATTAGATAAGAAATATTATGTTCTTAAATGTGAATTTCGAGGACGAAATTCTTTTAAGAGGGGGAGAAATATTGGACCCCGAACTTTTGATGAAAAATAGAAATATTAAAATGAATTTTAAATGAGAAAGAAATTGGTGAGAAAATTATGAATTTAAGGAAATTTGATGAAATTAAGAAAAATTTATGAGAAATGAATTGTTTAATTTTGAGGACTTTGATATTTAAGTGAACTTATATGGATTATGAGAGGAAAGTGGATGAGTTGATTGAAATGAAGTTAAATAGCAAGAATTAAAGAGAAAAAGTGTGAAAATTTGAAGAATTTAGAAAGTTTGACTTTTTGGAGAGAGAATGTTTGACTTTGAGAGTTGACTTTTGATGTAGGCAAAATTTGATAAAATGATCTACATGAAACTTGTAGTTTATGTCAAGAGCTTTTCGTAGATATAAAGTTTGATATTTTTCAATATCAGGAGTGAGAGTTATGATCAGTCAAAGTTCGTTTGAAGTTTGACTTTGAGAAAAAAATTGACTTTTTAATTAAGGCAAAATTCGAGAAAATGATCAACATGAAAATTGTCGCCTCTGTCGAGAGCTTTTCGTGGACATAAAGTTTGCTATTTTTTTGATGTCGGGATTGAGAGATATGAATTTCGGAAGATATGCTTTGTTTTGAAAATGTTATTAAGTATAGATTTGCATGTGCTATACTTCGAGGCCACTCGTCGTATAGATTTAATCTGAATTGGAGTAAGTGGTATTACTGAAAGTTGTAGCTTGTATGTCGATCTTTCCGACGCCATAAAGTTTGCAATTTTTCGATATCGGGACTAGGAGTTATGAGCAATTAAAAATTGGAAGTCGTTTAGGAAAAGCTGTTTTGGACAGAATCTTTGATTGAGGTTTTGACTCCTTTAAAGACCTAATTTGATTTTGAGTACTTCAGGGAAGTTGTAGAGCTTCCTTTGATATTTCCATAGACACCAAATTCGTCAAATTCCGAGTTCGGAATTAAGAGATATGATTTTTGAAAAATTCAGTTATAAGTGGGTATTTAAGGTTTTGAAAATTTTGCTTGAACTCCGACCCTTTTGCAATCTTTTATTATAAATCTTTCGTCCGACATCTGATTGACTTGATTTTTGAAGCGTTGGATTTCTAAGACAATTACGTTCATTTTTATGAAGAATTATGATTTTTAGAAGATTATATGGAAAGAGATTGATTGAACCAAAATAAGCGATGAGTTATAGGTTATAAGTTGGATAATTTTCTGAATATGGTTCAGTATTTTGCGATTTTTGGGAGATGTACAACTCCGATTGAGTTGATTCTTAAGGGAAAATAAAGTTAAGACATAGGGCTACAAATTATATGAAGGGATCGAAATTTAATTTCATCCCTAAGATTATCAAATTCTTGACTGAAGTTATGTTAAAGTTCAGTTTCGGATTTTGTGCAGGTCAGTTAGTAATTTGGCCATAACTTCTTCGTTTTAGATCCGAATTGAGCGCCGTTGGTGGCGTTGGATTCGTATGATCTAGAGGAACAATTTTTAAGAAGAAAGTGTGCCCAAATTATTTCGTTTAGATGCTGGAAATCAGGACGCAAGTTATCAGTTTTTAAAAATCCTGCACAGGGGCAAACTTGGAAATAGGCTTAATTGGAGCGGCAAGATAGTAAATTGTGTTTCATTAAATGAAACACACAAGTGGCTGTCGTTTTAGCACCTGGAATTCACGATTTATGCAGCCAAATGAAGAAAGAAAATAGAGAGAAAGAAGAAAAGAGAAAAACGAAGAAGAGAGGGGAAAGAAGAGAGTGAAGAGTCGACCATGGAGGGAGGAGAAGAAAGATGAAAAGGTTTGATATTTTTTTAGTTTTCTTAGTGATTTTCGTTAGTTTTAAGAGTAAAGAGGAGGAAGACGAACATGGAAGCTTGCAATATGAAGAAATTCGAAAATTAGAGAGAAAAAGGTAAGAGAGAGAAAATTTTTATGTTTGAATTTTGATGAGTTTATTGGTTGATTTAGTTTAATATGGATATGAATTGAGTTTATCTATGATTATTTGAGGAGATTAGACTATGACTATGTTTAATTTTGGTTATGGAAAATTTTAGAGAGAGAAAGCTTAGTGAAGAAGATGATGAATAGTGAAATTTGGGGATTTTTGAAATTGATGATTTAGATAGATTGAATTAGTGATGAATTTGAGATATCCTAAGTTAATTTTGATGTTTATGCTTTAGGTGAAGTTTAATTTGAAAATTTGTAAATTTGGAGTTTAGGCCAAATTAGGAATTTTGGGGTTTTTGTGACTTATTGGAGTTTTTGTGAATTAATGGTGTAGAATCATAATTAAGAGTGGGAATTGATGAAATGTGAAATCAATTTTGAAGAAATTATGTTTTATGAGATTGAATTTGGGTGTATTGGTTTAGGCCAATTTTGAAAATTGAGGATTTTCAAAATTGGAGATTGAAATAACTTGGAATTATGGTAAATTGGTGAATTCTAAGTTAATTTTGAAAATTTTGCTATTTATGATGTGAATTTGGATTATTATGGTTTAGGTTTTGTTAAATTCAAGAGAGAGAAGCAAAAGTTAAATTGAAGCATTGGACAAGTTACTTGCATGGAAATAAGGTGGGTAGTATATTTATTTATTGAATTATAAGCTAAATGTGACTTTTAAAAATTAAAGAAAGCAATTGTTGAAAAAAATGTTTGAAAAAAATTTAAATAGTTGAAATTATGATTTCAAAGGATGAAAATGAGTTTAAGAAATACAAGATTTATGAACTTCAAGAGTTTCAAATTATTTGATTTATGATTTAAAGAAATTAGTGCATATGTTGTCATGAATGTGATTATTATGTGATTAATTTGATGTTATGAATTGCATTAGATGATTATGTGAATTTATGTGATTTTATGCTTGTGTCATTTATGACACAATTTGTTGTTATGAGATGAAAAATATGAAAAAAAAAGAGTTTTTGAAAAGTGCCTTCGGGCAATCTGAATTCCGTTTTCATTATGTGTTAAGTGGGTTTGGTTAGGTCCTTTTGTGAGTCAGCGCTGTCTCTACCTGTTTAAGCCTTCGCCCGGCTGTCTGCAATAGGCAAAGGAGTTTCGATTTCGGACTCCCCTCATTTTGTTTTGCATGACCATTATCTTGAGAATGTGCGAGACGTCTGTTAGGACCGAACCAAACCAATTCTGATGTGTTATGTGTTTTGATGTGTTTGTAATGTGATGCATTCATATTTAAAGCTGTGCATGATTTGAAAAAGGTTCGAGATTTTAAGAAATAAGACAGTAAATTTATAATCATGAAATTTCGGAAGGTTTATGAAAGTTTTGAAAAGATTGAAAATGCGATTTGGATAAATGCTTAAATAGGAAATTTTCTGAAAAAGTTTGAAAAGTTTAAAAGAAAATATTTTTAAGCTTATTGTTCGGTTTATAAATATATTATCCACGAGCTTCGAGCTCATCCCCCTTTCATCCCCAAATCTCCGAGTGTTTTACGCAGGAGATCGGATGGAAGACGAGTATGATCACAAATCAGACTTGTGCATGTTCGTATTATGTTTAAAGTTTGATGTGGTATTAGATTTTTATGGATAGTTAGAAAGCTAGTAAAGTGTACTTTAGTCCGATTGTATATGAATGGTTTTGCTTGTGGCCAGTAAATGTATAAGATTGTATTGTGTTCGGAATGAGTTATAAGTATGATTATACTTTATGTATGAAATTGGATTTTGAATGTGGTTGGGATTGATTAAAATTTTGAGTTGAGATGGTTATGGATTGAATTTATGAAGTGTTTAGAATTAAGATTGTGTTTCTGCTGATGTTTGGATGTCGGACGGGAGGTCGATGTTGCTTTAATGTTATTGGATGGATTACGATATTAGAAGTGCGTTTGCTTTGTTTTAAATTTTTGAAATTTGTCAAAATCTGGTAATTATCTTCTTGAAATTTCAGTAAAATTTTGGTAAAATGGGTTTAAAGAAATGAGTTTGAGGATTTATATGAATGTATAAGAAATGATTAAGATGGATGAAGTGAGAAAGAATAGAAATGTAGGGATTGTTTATATGTTGAATGAGTTTGATTAAAGAGAAAAGGAAAGAATAAAAAAAATGTTATACCGGATTTGAAATGTCATAAGGTTTCCAACGCGATTATGTTCGTTCGATCATTTTTCTCTGGTTTTGGTTCTCGGATGTCGGATCCGCTTTGCTAAGTGTTTGTCTCCGCTTTCGCTTTGTATTTTCTGATTCAATCCGCTTCGCTACCTTCGGTTTGATCTGAGTCGGTTCGATTCGAAACTTTCCGAGTATTTGTTTCGCTCCGATGATTCGATTTGTATTCCGATTAGCGATTTCTCGCTTTTCGATTTTCCTTTTTTCCGTTCCGTCTTTCGGTTGGGATCCGGTTCCCGGATCGGGTCCCAACAATATATGTTTTGGACTTAATTTTGATTGATTTGTTAAATTGGTACTCAAATAATGATGAAATTGTTTGTTAAATATTCACAGATGGTTTTCAATGACGTAAAGATGAAGAAGAATCAAAAAGAGGAAAAATATGGCAAGAAGTGCGAAAATTCCAGATTGGTCAAAATTCAAAGATTAGGCGTGGGCACGCCTAAGGTCATAATCCCAAATCTGCAGATTTTCCAGAATTGGAATCCAATTAGAACCAAATCGTCAAAGATCTTCTGGGATCCTTTTCAAGAGGTTTCCCACCTAAACTAGAAGACTATCTATTTGAGACAAAAATCCAATCAAGATATGGGGAGATTCAAGTCAAAGAGGGAATTGGAGAAATTGCCATGGATATAAATACATGTATGGGGGTTAGAGGGGAAAGCATTGAGTCTTCTTTCTTCTTCTCTTGGGTCTGCCGCATATTCACTCTTTCCTTTGGTTTTATGGTTTCATTCTTCTGCACTTTCCAAGAAGTGATATCGTAGATTAGGGGGCCTTTGGTTAATTCTATTTTCTGGTTTCTTTTTTTTTCTGCAGATTTCAATTAAGGATTTTATCATTTTCAATAAAGACTAGTTATGGAGACAACTTCTTTTATTAGTTGTTTTGATTTCAATTTAATTATGATTAACTAATTTTCTTATCTTGGTTGAGGGATCCATGTTCCATGTTATTATGGTGAGATATTCGGAATCTTTTTCATGATTGTTAACGTTCATTGGATAATTTCAGATCAATCTTTTCAATTGAATTTCTTAATTTCTAGGTGCGCAACTAGAGATTAATGGATTTAATCGCTAGGTTAACAAAATCTGACGTTCACTTTTGGTAACCACAATTAGCAATTAGGATTAACCCCTCTACGTTAGAGTCGGAAAATTCTAAGAAATTATCCACTTGATTGATTTCATGTCATACATGTTTATCATTTGTCATTGGTTCCTAATGCTATTATTCACTCTAATCTATGATCGTATCTAGATTAATTGTTTAATAAGGTTGCTAGGATACATGTTTCTAGTTAATACAATTAATAGAAAATTCCCTCAATGAATGTTCGTTAATAATTACAATTTTTGTCGACGATCCATAATAGCATGGTAACATTGGTGACCGAAACCAAGGTGTTTTTCCTATCGGTTTTTTTCAGACTTAATTATTAATTTGTGATTTTTTTCTTTTTGATTTTCATTCTTATTTCAGTAAGTAATAAAAACCCCCTTTTTATTATTTGTGCCGTTTGAATTCGTAATTTTCATAATCGTAAAATTCCTCGTGGGAACGATATCCGCTTACCGCTACTACATTAATTTGTTTTATCGGGAGTGAAAATCTTTTATATTTGGTTGCAGGCGACAGCCTCACCAAATTTTGGCGCCGTTGCTGGGGAATTTTTGACGGTTTATGTACGTTACGCGTTCAAACCAATCAAAAAATTTGTAGTATAATCCTGAGATAGGAAAGACAGCAAAAAGACTGCAGAAACAGACCAAACAGTGGAAAGAGACACAAAAGATGGACAGGATAGCTGCGAATCTCACTCTTCGTGAATTAGCCGCGCCGACTGCCGCACAACAACCCCACTGCATCAATTTTTCGAATTTAGGTGATAATAATACTTTTGAATTAAAATCTGGACTGATTCACTTATTGCCTATTTTCAGGGGTTTACCAGGAGAAGATCCATACAAGCACTTAAAGGAATTTGATGTAGTTTGCATGGGTATGAAGTCGACCAATGTGACGGAAGAACAGATCAAGCTGAAAGCTTTTCCGTTTTCCCTTAAAGATGATGCGTAGGATTGGCTTTATTATTCAGCTGGAGAAAACGTGCAGACGTGGGCTGAGATGAAGAGACTTTTCTTCAAGAAGTATTTTCCAGCATCGCGAGCTGCCAATATTCGGAAAGTGATTTGTGGAATTCGTCAACATAATGGAGAAACGCTTTACGAATATTGGGAAAGATTTAAAAATTATGCGCGAGTTGTCCACATCATCAGATAACTGAACAATTATTAATTCAGTATTTTTACGAAAGACTTTTGCTTTTTGACAGGAGTATGATTGACGCTGCTAGCGGTGGTGCCTTAGTTGACAAAACTCCAGCGGCCGCAAGAGAATTGATCGCAAACATGGCTTCCAACACGCAACAGTTCGGAATCCGTACAGGTCATGGGTCAAAGGGCGTGAATGAAATTAGCACTACTTCGGTGGAAAAGAGATTAGATGACCTCACATCATTGGTGCGATAGTTAGCGGTCACAAGAAAAGAAGAAGCTAAGGTATGTGGAATTTGTTCAATGTTAGGCCATGCTACTGATTCATGTCCGGTTTTGCAGGAAGATAATGCGGAGCAGGTAAATGCCATGGGTGATTTAATGGGCCAAATCAAAGGAAGTACGACCCATTCTCCAATACTTACAATTCGGGGTGGCGCGATCATCTAAACTTGCGATATGGGAATCCTCAAGGACAACAAGCACCCACGAATTTTCAGCCATATAGAACACCATTCATGCAGTGCCAAAATCCAAATATGATGTCAACTGTCGAAGGTAAGTCTTCTTTAGAAGAGGCATTACAAACTTTAACCACGAATACTTTGACGTTTCAGCAAACTACGGAAGCAAGCATTCGAAATTTGGAAAATCAACAAAGGAGTTTTGAAAATCAGTTAAGTCAAATAGCAGCTGCTGTTAATCGACTAGAATCGCGGAATTCTGGTAATTTTCCAGCACAACCAGAGGTAAATCCAAGACAAAGCGCAAAGGTTATCACGTTGCGGAGTGGTAAAGAACCACCGGAACCAATTCCGAAGGCTTCCAAACGTGAAATAGAGGAAGAAATAACGCACTTACCTGAAGAGAAGCTGAAAGACGTGATCAAAAAGGTGCTTCCACCTCCTTTTCTGAGTCGATTAGCAAAGGCGAAGAAGGAAGAACAAGAAAAGGAAATTTTGGAGACTTTCCGAAAGGTTCAGGTAAATATTCCTCTTTTTGATGCAATTAAACAAATCCCACGATATGCTAAATTTCTTACGGAGCTTTGTACGTCCAAGAGGAAATTAAAATCCAATGAGAAAGTTCAGTTAGGCGAAAATGTTTAAGCCATCTTACAAAAGAAAAAGCTTCCACCGAAATGCCAAGATCCAGGTATGTTTACCATCCCATGTCGAATTGGTGATTTGCGAATTGAAAGAGCTATGTTAGATTTAGGTGCGTCCATTAATGTCATGCCATATGATGTTTATAAATCTTTGAATATTGGACCTCTTAAAGAAACTAACGTAGTAATTCAATTAGCGGATCGGTCAAACGCGTATCCAAAGGGAGTGTTAGAAGACATATTGGTTCAAGTAGGAAACATGCTTTTTCCGGCTGACTTTTATATTTTGCAGATGAGCATAGATGACACATCCTCTTCAACCCCGATTTTATTCTGAAGGCCGTTTTTGAAAACGACTAGAACCAAAATAGATGTTCACGATGGGTCTTTAACTATGGAATTTGACGGTGACTTAATTAAATTCAATATTTATAACACTATGAAAATCCCAGATGATGAGCAATTTGTTGTCTCTGTAGATTTCATTGATACGTGGATGCAGGAAAATTGGAGTTTGGACATCACAGATGAAGAAGACTTAGTGGAGAATCGTCACTGGGCACAGGTGTGAAGAATCATGAATTGAAGGCAAAGAAGCGATCTGCGTTATGTTCACAAATTTGAGGAACTTGCGTCATTGTCTCGTGTTGTCATTATTTTCCTTATTTTTAGCATTATTCGAAAAAAAACCAGAAAAAGAAAAGAAGGAAAAGAAAAACAAAAAGAGAAACATCAAAAAAAGGAAAGAGAAGAAAGAATAAAGTATAGTGGCTTGAGTTAGAATGACTAGTTGCAGTTCCTTTTTAAGTTTATCTCAGACATTTAATTGTTTTCCTTTTTACTTAATTCTTTGTGGAAACTTGTGATCAACCTTTTTCCCATGCTTTTACCTCACCCATGAACCTAGCCCCATTACAACCCTTAATAAGTCCTTATGATCTATCGGTCTATGTGATTTGAACAAATGAGAATTGGTGAAACTGCAAGCCTATGATAGTGCAACATGATAGAGTGAGATGTGACCGAAACACCTTACCCGCAAACACTTGAGTGAAAGAGGAAAATCCGTGAGAAGAATTGACTTTGATTTCATGTTTGCTTTTGAACAAAGATGCTTGATTTTGACTTTGTTTATGTGCATTAGTGAAAGGCAATTATGATGTGTGTTGCAAATTGGATCTTGCTAGCCTAAGTTGATGGATTGTGTGCACTTGGTTTTTGAAGGATGAATTGATTGAGTTAATGATTTGACATGTTGCTCGAGGGCGAGCAAAGGTTCGGTGTGGGGGAATTTGATAAGTCATTTTTAGTACATATGTTTTGGACTTAATTTTGATTGATTTGTGAAATTGGTACTCAAATATTGATGGAATTGTTTGTTAAATATTCACAGATGGTTTTCAATGACGTAAAGACGAAGAAAAATCAAAAAGAGGAAAAATATGGCAAGAAGTGCGAAAATTCCAGATTGGTCTAAATTCAAAGATTAGGCGTGGGCAGGCCTAAGGTCATAATCCCAAATCTGCAGATTTTCCAGAATTGGAATCCAATTAGAACCAAATCGTCGAAGATCTTCTAGGATCCTTTTCAAGAAGTTCCCCACCTAAACTAGAAGACTATCTATTTGAGACAAAAATCCAATCAAGATATGGGGAGATTCAAGTCAAAGAGGGAATTGGAGAAATTTCCATGGATATAAATACATGTATGGGGGTTAGAGGGGAAAGCATTGAGTCTTCTTTCTTCTTCTCTTGGGTCTGTCGCATATTCACTCTTTCCTTTGGTTTTATGGTTTCATTCTTCTGCACTTTCCAATAAGTGATATCGTAGATTAGGGGGCCTTTGGTTAATTCTATTTTCTGGTTTCTTTTTTTTTTCTGCAGATTTCAATTAAGGATTTTATCATTTTCAATAAAGACTAGTTATGGGGACTGCTTCTTTTATTAGTTCTTTTGATTTCAATTTAATTATGATTAACTAATTTTCTTATCTTGGTTGAGGGATCCATGTTCCATGTTATTATGGTGAGATGTTCGGAATCTTTTTCATGATTGTTAACGTTCATTGGATAATTTCATATCAATCTTTTCAATTGAATTTCTTAATTTCTAGGTGCGCAACTAGAGATTAATGGATTTAATCGCTAGGTTTACAAAATCTGACGTTCACTTTTGGTAACCACAAGTAGCAATTAGGATTAACCCCTCTACGGTAGAGTCGGGAAATTCTAAGAAATTATCCACTTGATTGATTTCATGTCGTACATGTTTATCACTTGTCATTGGTTCGTAATGCTATTATTCACTCTAATCTATGATCGTATCTATATTAATTGTTTAATAAGGTTACTAGGATACATGTTTCTAGTCAATACAATTAATAGAAAATTCCCTCAATGAATGTTCGTTAATAATTACAATTTTTGTCGACGATCCATAATAGCATGGTAACATTGGTGACCGAAACCAAGGTGTTTTTCCTATCGGATTTTTTTTCAGAATTAATTATTAATTTGCGATTTCTTTCTTTTTGATTTTCATTCTTATTTCAGTAAGTAACAAAAACCCCCTTTTTATTATTTGTGTCGTTTGAATTCGTAATTTTCATAATCGTAAAATTCCTCGTGGGAATGATATCCGCTTACCGCTACTACATTAATTTGTTTTAACGGGAGTGAAAATCTTTTATATTTGGTTGCAGGCGACAACATCACCAGCCTCTTTTATGTTTATGGGTTCCACTAATGAGATAAAGGTTGAATTGCTCATTTGTTCATAGACATTTCTCCTAGTCCTCATGTAACATCCCACCCCCTACTGGAAGGGTAAAATAGGAAATTTGTCATAGGATGGGATTGATAGGGAATAATTAGTACTGTTCATGCATAATAGGATTGCTACACAGTATCAATTGTGCACATGGAATTACTGTACATGCATTCATGATAATTCCTGGTAATTGGGCCTAATGCAATTTTATTGGGATTAACATGGTTATAGGGTTTGAAAAATTATTTTAACTGATCCAGAGTGTGTTTTATATTTTAAGAAATTTTTAGGAATTTTTCTAGAATTTTCCGTAGAAAATTCCCAGACCGGCAAAATCGCCGGTAAATGGCCTAAATGTGTTTTTGTTATGGAAAATGTGGTTTTCGTGTTTGAAAATTTATTGGGAGTGGACTGTTATATGTTTTACAATTTTGGGCAATTTCGGTAATTTTCAAAAAAATGATTCGGGAAAATTTCTGGAAATTCCCGGACCAGAAAAAAATCACCAAATGGCGAACCAGTTAATTTTCTACTGTTATTTGATCTTAAACCATTGCATATTTGGTGGGACCCAAAAGTGGACCCTTTAAATGGGTTGGAACTGAAAATGGGGGTGAAATGGTTTGGTTTGGGTTTTAATTTTGTCAAATTGTGATTGGTTGTTAATTTTGTTGACTTTCAACCTATTCTCATTTGGCCACCTAGCCACTCCCATTTAATGCATTCCTATCCATCATTCTCGGTGATGCTTTAAGGAAGAGAAGGAGCTAATTGTTTTACATTCTTTTTAGTCTTCATCCACCGAAAATCCTACTTTCTTTACATCTCTATCGATTTTCATCTTCTTCATCAACCTTCCTCTAAACTTCAAGCCTTCTTCTTCTACACACCAAGTTCCTTACTTATCATGAAGGTTGGAAAAGCTAATAGGTAAGTGTTTAAATTAAGCTTTAAATGGTATTTTCATGATGGTTTAAGTATGATTTTAATGTCATGGTAGTTAGAAACATGGAATGGGAGATATGGTATGTTTATTATGTTTATTGATGCCTTAAATAGATGATAATTATTGCTTGAATTAATGGGTATAAGATTAGGATTAGTTATGAATTGAAAGTAGGATGAGTGATGAATGGTTTTAACTTGATTGTAATTGCATTTTGATGATGAATTGTGCATAGGAATTGAGGAATTAATGCTGCCAACTTTTGTGTAAGTATACAAATAAATGTTGTGTTGAGTTTGTGGCTGAATTGGAGGTGTAAATGAAGGTATATTAATGTAAGTAAAGTGATAGAATGGAAGAGGATGAGATATAGATGAAATCTGGAAAATTTGGTGTTTAACCTAGTGAAATGTTTTGATCATAACTAATTGTGTAGGTGAGCAAATGAGGTGAGGTTTGTTCCCAATTAAACTATGGTTTGTTGGCTACAACTTTGTGTGAAATAGGTGTTGTTAAATTGTAATGCTAGAAGGGCGAAATTTTGCATGGAAAGTTACTGTTTTATTGCCTGTGAACAGTACCCACAGTTATGACCTGATTACTTTGTTGATTTTTCTACATTAATTGATATGGAACTAGGGAAAATAGTCTTCATGAAAGTTGTAGAATATTGAGTTAGCTTTCCATTTCCACTGATATTGCTAATTTTAGAGTTGTATATTGGGAGATATGAACTGAGTTCTATTGATTGGTTTTATGCTTTTTGGAGAAACCTAGTCAAAGTGTTGGTTTTGTGAGCAGTCTGCCTGGGAGAAATTTTAACAATTTTTTTGGACTGAATTGGTGTGAGTGATCTTCTACAAAGTTGTAGAGGAAGAAATTATCTTGAAAATGATATATGGTTTGTAATTTTTAGAGGTCAGAGTTGGGAGTTACGATTTTGAAAAACCTAAACCTAAACTAGGTTATGAATGGATGATCATGACAGTAGCTTCCATAACAGTTTTGAAATTGTTAGAAATCGAATTGGAGTTTGAGTTCTTCATGAAAATTGAAGTTTGAGATCTTAGCTTTTCGTGGATATAAGGTAGTGAGTTTTTTGACTTTTGTGCTAAGAGATATGCTGTTTGGAAAATTACTGTCCAGATTGGTTGATTTCAGAGGGCTGATGCTTTGGTGAATTGTTTGACCTAGTTAGTAAGTGAATTTGATTTTGGGTTATTCATGAAAGTTTTAGATAACATTGTGAGCTTACGGATAATATTTATTGTGTTATTTTTGACTGAGGAAATGAGTGGTTACTGAATTTACAATGTACTGCCCTGTTTTGATAGGTTTTGAGTGGGCAGTAGGTTTGATTGGATTTTGACACCCTTAGGGGTGAAATTGATTTTTATGGTCTTCATGAGAATGGTAGAACTTTTCATGATCTTTCCAACAAGCCATGGTTTGTATTTTTTCGATTTGTGTGCAAAGAGTTATGGGTGTTGGAAATTCGGTTTGGAAATAGGAAAAAAATAGGAAAAAGAAAGGAAGGATGTGAGCAGAACCTCGCCGGATCGCTAGGGCGAGGTAGGATGGCTCGGTCGCGAGGGTGAGGAAGCGACTCAGCCTCGCTAGGGCGACGCCTCGCCCCAGCGAGGCAGGCGCAGATATATATATTTTTTTATTATTTTTTATTATTATTTGGCAATAAGTGACCTAATTGTTTCTTTTGTCAATTTCTTTTCCGTCCGACATCTGATTGACCTGATTCTTGAGGCATTGGATTCGTAGAACATTTAATTTCATTTTGTGAGAAATTGGGAATTTTTGGAAGGGAAATTGACGTGGCCCCGGGTAACGGAGCCTTTAATCACTGTTTTGTTTAATTGGGGACCTATAGAGGTCCGAATTGTGCACCGTCAGCGCCAATAGGTTTCTAATTTTTAGACGAATTTTTATGATGGAAAAAAATGGGATTAGGGACGGGAATATCATGATCATGCATTATGCACCTTCTAAGTATTACATGTGCATTCTGAAATAGTTCTGATTGAACAATTGATAATGTATGTATACTGTCACTGTTATAAAGTCACACTTGGAGCGTCGGTCCACCGACGTCACTGAGACGGTCAAATTTTGGCTCGGAAATACAGGTGAGTAACCTAGTTGGTTCCTCAACCTTTTTGTGTTTAATATTTTGCAATTTTGCCATGTGGAGATAATGGAGGGATTATGTGTGTTTAATTTTGACTGATTTTGGACCGTAGGTGTCTGAAATATGTGGAATGTGATATCGAAGTGCTATTTGTGTGTAACTATGCATGGGTGCTTCAATGGAATAATTTGTGAATATGAAATTTATTCTTGATGAATTACTGGATCGAAGGTCGAAGGAATGGGAATTGGTCTTTGAAATGTAAAATGTTGGTGAATGTGAATTGGAACATGTACATTGCATGCATAAAAGTATGATCAAATAAAGGCAGTTATGACCGGAGCAGCCACCGTATCGGGCATATCACGCCTAACGTATATGAGAGCTTTCAGCTCAACGCACGAGACCTCAGTCCAGCGTATTGAGCCTCAGCTCGATGTACGAGGCTTCAAGCCCGATGTTTTCGAGCCACTGGCTCAACATGAATGTAAAATCCATTGGGACGGTTTTGTATGCAGTCACAACAATGAAATGAAAAGGAAAAGTGTCACATGTGCATTGCATCTATAAATGATTGAATATAAATTGTATTAAAGGCGAAACGCCTTACATTTGAGAAATGTGATTGTATGTATTATTTAGTAAATTGATTGAATATGCATGAGTTGAGTGTGTTAAGTCAAACCATACTTCACGTATTAAATAATTTTGATGACAAACAAAGAGAAATATACAAATGAAAAGTAGATGGACGCATGAGAAGTAAAAAAACAGCTGAAGGAGAAAAATCAGCGAAGTAAGAATCGGTGAAACAAAAGCATTTAAAGCTTTACAAGAGAAAAAGGATTGAAAGCTTTACAAGAGAAAAGGTATTGAAAGCTTTACAAGAGAAAAGCGGGCGAAAGTTGTACAAGAGAAAAGCGGCCGATACAAAATATCGACGGAAGAAAGAAACATCGATTTGAGTTAATTCTGAGTCAAACTGAATAACCGTTTCTTTCAAGATTCAAGCAGATATTGAAGAAGCAGTTGAAGAACCCGACTATAAATAAGAGTCGAGATTGAAGAAGAAAAAAACTTCATGAAACCTTGAATATTCAACTTTTGATTTTCGATTATCGAGAGAAAATTGTGAACGATATTTGAGTGAGCGATGTTAAGAGCATTTCTATTGTAACAAGCTCTTTACTATTCTTTCAATTAGAAAGTGTTACAGATAGCTTGAAAAGGCTAAGAGTAAAAGAATAGTTCTGTAAAAGAGACTGGAGAGGCTCGATCGAAAGAATACTTGTAAGCAGTTGAAATAGTGAAATCTCATAAGGATATCGAGGATGGGCGTAGCCCACGGTTTAGGGTGAACCGGGATAAATTGCTGTGTTTTTCTTTCTACTCTCATATTACTTATATCGTAGTTTTCAAAATTAACAAATTTTTTAAACTAATTACTGAATTGATTTCGATAAGTTTTGAAAGAACAAGTAATTTTAAAGGATTAACGAAAAGTTTATCACAATTCAACCCCCTTTCTTGTGTATCTTGATCATATTATTGTTCAATATATTAAAATGTGATTCACTTCAATTGGTATCGAGCACGGTGTTCAAGAATCACTTTAATAAAGTGTGAATTAAAGAAAATGGTGGAATCACACATGTATATTGTCGAAGGAGCTTGATCACTAGACCTCCAAGCATTGATGGTGAAGACTACCACTATTGGAAGGACGGATGAGATTGTTTATCGAATCTACTCACATTGACCTTTGGGACATCATCGAGAACGGACCATACACACTGAAGATGATGATAAAAATCCAATTCCACGAGAAAGATGGACGGTGAAGCGAAAGCAAGTTTTCAACTAAACTCCAAGGCAAAATTTTTCTTGAGTTGTGCATTGAGCAGAAGCGAGTATGACAAAGTTCATGGATGCGACACTGCCAAAGAAATGTGGGATACATTATCAATTGCACATGAAGGAACAAATCAAGTCAAGGAGTCAAGATAAGCATTCGGTGCATTAATACGAGTTGTTCAAAATGAAAGAAGAAGAGACCATTGATCAAATGTTTGGAAGATTTCAAACAATTGTTAATGGGCTAAAAGCTCTTGGAAGAGCGTACAACATCAAGACCATGTTGAAAGATTTTGAGGAGTCGCCAAAAGATGGAGACCAAAGTAATCGCATCAAGAAGCCAAAGACTTAAGCGTACTAAAGCGATGAATTGCTTGGATCATTGAAGATACAAGTAGAGCTTGATGCGAAGATAAGCCCAAGAAAGAGAAGTCCATAAGCGCTCAAAGCGGTCAAAAGAATCACAAAATCCGGAAGAAAAGACAAAGAGGAATACATCAAAGGCATTAAAGATTGAAGAATCAAAGGATGATGATTCCAAGAAGTCGAATCTGAATCAAGTAATGAAGGCGATGAGCTATCTTTCATTTCAAGAAAGATAAGAAGAATGTGGAAAAAGAAGTCCAAAGGAAATTCAACATTCAGAAGGAACAGCTGTAAAGACGATGGAAAAGTCGAGAAAGCATCTATTACATGTTATGAATGCAATAAGCGGGACATTTCAAGTCGAGTGTCCAATGTTGAAAAGACAACCCAAAAGAGTAGGGATAACAAGAAAAGCATGATGGCAACGTGGGAGGATCTGGATTCATCATAATCAGATACAAGCTCAGAAGCGTCAGAACATGCTAACATATGTCTGGTAGCTAAAGAAGAAAGTGATGAAGAGGTAACTTCTAGCTATAATAATATACAAGATGCATACTCAGAATTGTTAGAGGATTCTCATGCTATTACGAAGCAAGACAAGTTATTGAAGAAGAAATATGTAGAAAACCTCAAACATACTCATGAGATAGAGTGAGAATATAAGTCCGAGAAAGCAAGTTGAGGAACTGAATAACAACAAAGTTATAGATAGATCCGAAGAGATTAAGCAGTTGAAAGCGAGAATCAATAATCTCTCGATTGATCTAGCTAAATTCTGAGATAGTACAAAAAGATGAATGAAATGCTAGGAAAATGCAGACATCCAAGTGATAAAAGCTGGATTAGGGTTTACTAAAAATAAGTCCCAAAGCATTACGTGAAATCAATTGTTCAAAAGATAAGAAAAATATCAATCGAGGTTTTCAAAAAGGTCATCAACGTTTTCATTCTACTTCTTATTATCATTCATTACACCATACTAACCTAAAGGACCCAAGAGAATCTGGGTACCTAAAACAAGATAATATCTCCCTGAAATCCTTCTTTGGAAGAGCCAAGAAGCACCATTGGTATTTGGACGATGGATGCTCGCGTCACACGACGGAAAAGGTCTATGTTCCTAGATCTTGAGACAAGAAAGGAGGTTTGATAACTTTTGGAGACAACAAGCAGGGCAAGATAATCGGGATTGGTAAGATTGGTAAGAATTCCCATGCATGCATTAACAACGTACTGCTAGTTGATGGTCTAAAGCATAACTTGATAAGTATTAGTCAATTATGTGATTACGGTTTTGAAGTTACATTCAACCAAAACTTTGTGAAGTTAGAAACAAAGATGGTTCTATCTTCTTTTCGCCGAAAGACGAAACAATCTTTACAAAATTGATTTAGGCGATTTTCGGTCTCAAAATATTTCATGTTTTTATCTATGAAGAAGAAAGACTGATCGGCATAAAAACTAGGTCATGTCGATTTAAACATATTTCAAAACTTTTGAAACATGATTTGGTAAAAGGTTTGCCACAAATTTGTTTTGACAAAGATTTCTTTATGAAAGTTGTCGAAAGGAAACAAGTTAAAACCTCTTTCTCTTGAAACATTTCGTAACTTCATCTAGACCCTAGAGTTGTTACATATGGATTTATTTGGTCCAACAAGGACAATAAGTCTTGGTGGAAAGAAGTATGGACTTGTCATTGTTGATGATTTTACAAGGTTTTGTTGGATACTTTTACGGCACATAAAGATGAGTCTTTCAAGTGCGTTAGAAACCTTTCCATGAGGTTCTGAGAATGAAAAGGAGTGTCTATAGCCGATATAAGGAGTGATCATGGTGGAGAATTGAGAATGAGAAATTTAGAGTATTCTACGAAGAAAATGGAATTTTCCATAACTTCTCTTCCCAAGGACTCATGACGAGAATGAAGTTGTTGAAAGGAAGAATAGGGCGATTCAAGAGATGGCAAGAACAATCTTGTGCGAGATGAATCTTCCTAAATATTTCAGGCGAAGCATCAATCTGAGATGCTATATTCGAGAATAGAGTGTTCTGCGACCAATATGAAGAAAACTCCTATGAGTTGTGGAATGGAAGGAAACCAAACATTTCTTATTTCCATCCTTTCGGTTGCAAGTGCACTATTACGAACACGAAGGAAGTTCGGACAAGTTTGATGCAAAGACACTTTCAGAATATTTCTAGGTTATTCTCTCACCTCAAAGGCATTTAGAGTCTACAACCTCACCTCAAAGGCATTAAAGAAACTATTCATGTCAAGTTCGATGATAGCTCTCAACCCAATAAGGAAGAGGAATCAGATAATGATCTTTATTCTGATGCCTTTGACAGAGTACAAAGAAGTATCTTCATCAGAAACACTATATGACGAAAAGAAAGACATTTCGAAGAATTTGGAGTTAAAGAAAGATTGGAGATACAAAAGTTCTCATCCTAAAGAGTCAATTATTGGAGAAACCTCAGAAGGTGTTCGAACAAGGTCCAAGTTCAGAAGAGAAGCCAACGTGGCATGTATATCTGAAGTAGAACCTAAGAAGATTGATGAAGCTCTAAAAGATTAAGCATGGATACTAGCTAAGCAAGAGGAGTTGAATCAATTATGTAGAAATAAAGTCTGGTCCTTAGTTCCTAAACCTGAAAAGAAATCCATTATTGGTACTAGATGGGTATTCAAGAATAAACTAGACGAATCAGGAAAAGTAAGTCGCAACAAGACAAGATTAGTAGCACAAGGCTATAATCAACAAGAAGGAATAGACTACAATGAGACATATGCTCCAGTAGCAAGACTTGAAGCAATAAGGATACTGCTTGCATATGCGGTTTGCCATGACATAAAGCTTTTTCATATGGATGTAAAAAGTGCATTTCTGAATGGTTTTATAGATGAAGAAGTCTATGTTAAGCAACCTCCCGGATTTGAGGAAATAAAATATCCAGATCATGTCTACGGACTTCATAAAGCCTTATATGGACTGAAACAGGCCCCTAGAGCATGGTATGATAAATGCGAGTTCATTTCTTATAGAAATGGATTTACTAGAGGTAAAGTAGACAAAACTCTTTTAGGAAGAACTTGAGTAATGATTTCATTATTGTGCAAATTTATGTTGATGATATTATTTTGGTGCAACTTTAAGAAGGTTATGCATGAGTTTGAAAATCGATGAAAAATGAATTTCGGATGAGCATGATGGGTGAGTTAAAATTCTTTCTTGGATTGCAAGTAAAGCAACCGAGGATAAGATTTTATCCATCAACAAAAATATCTTAAAGAATTGTTGTCTAAGTTTGATATATGCGGTGTTAAATATATGTCTACCCGATGCATCCTTCAAACTTGTTGTCAAAAGACGAAAGTGGTAAGAAGGTGGATCAAACCCTATTTAGAAGGATGATTGGTTCTTTGCTTTATCTTTGACAAGGAGACGACATTCTATTCGGTGTATGCTTGTGTGCAAGGTTTCAGCCGATCTAGAGAATCTCATTATATTCTTTGTAAAATGAATTTTGAGATATCTCGCAGTACTACCGATCTTTGCTTAATGTATGAGAAAGGTAAAATTTCAGGTTGAATGGATATTGCGATGCGGACTATGCGGTGATAGGATCGAAAGGAAGAGCACGAGTGGTGGCTGTCACTTTCTTGGACCAAACCTGGTGTCATGGTCAAGCAAGAGACAAAGCTCGATTGCATTATCAACTGTCGAAGCTGAATATATGTTTGCCGCAAGTTGTTGTTCACAAATATTGTGGATCACGTATCAATTAGAGGACTACTCAATACAAGAGGAAGAGATTCCAATATACTGCGACAACACCAGCGCCATCAGCTTGTCAAAGAATCCAATTCAACATTTAAGGGTAAAGCACATAGAAGTCAGACATCATTTCTTGAGAGATTACGTTCGAAGAAATTAAATCGATCTACAATTCGTAGAAAGCGAAATATCGGTGGCGGATATCTTCAAAAACCACTAAGTGAAGATCGCTTAAAGAAATCGACGCAACCTCAATATGGTGATAATTACGGACCATTCATCGGTTTTCATAAAGACAAGACAGAAAGAGCGGAGGAGTTAACGGACCATTCATCCGATTTTCATAAAGACAAAGCGCATGACGGAGGAGTTAATGGACCATTCATCGGTTTTTTATAAAGACAAGGCGGTGGAGCGGTGGAGTTAACGGCGTTAGATGGTTTGAGATATAAAACTTCTTTCACAAGAAAAAGTTTTAGAGGAAAAAGTGTCGAGATCATCGAGAAGTACAATAGTTTTAGAATTAGCTATAAATTCCTAAAAGCGACTTTTAGGATTTCTACGAATTGAGAAATTGCTAGTTCTCTTAAATCTCTGAAATTTCTTCAAACAAGTTCCTACTCAATCGAATTAGCAAGATGTATGTCAAGCCCATTTTGCGAGTTGATCGAGATCGGGTGGGAAGATTGGTAAACTTTGAAGAACTAAGAAAAGAACGAGATGGATATAAATAGGAGATAATAGCGGCGGGTTGGAGAAACTTCTTTCAAGTGCGAGATGAAGTCTATCTCCAAGAAGTTTATGAGTTACGGAAGAATACTAAGTCGATGAGCGATCTGATCGTGTCGTATGTAGACACACACTCTGTTATAATGTGAAGGAGTTCTTGGAGAAAGTCCTTGAATGTCCGATGGATGAGTTTAACTCACTAATATGGCGAAATGGATGACTAAGCTTAAGATAAGCGAAGATGAAGTTAGTCGTCAACTTTATGGTCAAAATAACCCAATTGAAAGGAGAGCCTCTTGGCTGGTACCAAAGCGAGGTATTGTTCGCGGTTACATGTGGATTGTGTTTTACCGAGAATAGGTTCACGACATCAGGTCACTACCCTGGATGAACAATGTATTCTTCATCTTCTGAATCATCACCCAATAGATTTACCATATTTGATTTATCAGTACATGGTAAAATCAATAAAGGATACAAACACTTGTCCTTATGGGATGTTGTTGACAAGAGTGTTCAGAGAATCTGGCATCAGATTGGATTGGGGAATTAGACAGAAGATATCTGTTAAAAGCTATATAGATTCAACATCTATTGCTAAAATGGGTCTGAGATTTTCAGACAGAAAAGGAGCAGAATCGCCAAGGAAAGCAACAATTGAGGGGGAGCGTATACTGAAGAAGTCTTCTATGAAGGAAACAAGATCACATTCTCAGGAATCAAAGTCGAGAAGTGTTCAATTTTTTGAATCAGGTGACTTGAAGCGTAAAGGGGAACCACTACTGAGTGACATTCCAAAGCAAGCAAGAAGGTCACCCAGAGCGAAAACTGTGCAACAGAAAGAAGCCAGTCAATCCAGAGAATCAAGTCAATCAAAGCATTCTGAACTGCAAAGATCAAAAGCTACAAAGTCGTTGACATCAATCCTTGAAAAAGATTCAGAAACTCAGTCTCAAGGAAGTGGAGGAAAAGGAAGAAGAACACGAAAAGAAAAAACGCAACCTAAAAAGTCACCAAGGGGAAAGAAAATGAGTGCGACAAAAGAAGGAAGTCCAACAACAGAAACAAAGTCTAAGAAGGTAAGGCAAGAAAAGACTGTTGTTGATACTATAGAAAAGTCTGTTGTTGATACGGTTGATATTATTGAAGTAAATATGGAAGCTGTTACTGGTAATCTTAAGGATACTCCCAATGTCCTTGATAATCCAATTTTTGAAGAAGTAGTTTCTACTACTTTTCAGTCTTCACTTATTCGCAAGCAAATTGCTACACATGTTATTGGACAAAAGGTTACTCAAAAAGTCTTGAGTGTGATGACTAATGTTCCATCCAAATATTTAACTTTTCAAAGAGAAAGTTGGGAACACAGATTGGTTGTCACAGAGGAGAAGAAGACCAAATCTGTCATCATCAAGAGACAAACCAAAGAGATTTGTGAAAGCCTTCTTCAAATCGGTTGAATTTGATAACAACATTCTACATACATTGGATAGGGGTTACAAAATTTCTATGATCAAGCGAAGAGAGTTGGAAGAGAACCATATCCACGAGCCATTTGGAGAGCGTCTTACTTTTATCCAATCTTGGACGATCTGATAATCAAGGTGGTACCTGATTTACAACCACCAAATTTTGTTGAACGTAAGTTTGAAGAGAAACTGAAGCTGAAAGTTCAACCAGAACCAGTTTTGGATGACATGACTTCTGATCAAATTGCAGAAGCAGTGCAATTGATTGATGAAGCATGTGAAGAGAAAAGAAGTGGAATTTCTATCTACATTTATCAAGATCCAGGAACAAGCCAAACTAAGGCTACAGCAGATGATCCACAGGGAGGCACTATCAGAAAGGGTCAGTATCGTTCTCTTCTGATTGGCAACTTAAAATGTTCTTATAGTATTTTATAGAACATTCTGCAAAATCGACCTCTGTGGGAGATCAACTCAGTTGCAGAAGCTATGCCTTGGCTTGGAAGCACATTTCAACGTATACTTGATTCTTATGATCTTGATATTCCTGGTCAAGCTGTATATGTTCCTCCGCCTCTCCTACAAATTATTGAACTACATGTCTCAAACGTGGAAGCTTATACAACAACAGTTGCTGTTGTTGACAGATAAGTTGTTGAGACAGAATCCTCGATCGCAATTTGAATCATTGACTTTAAAGAAACAAGTTCGAAACTTGATAAGGATATGAAGAAGATTAAGAAGATCTTTGAAAAAGTTGGTGAAACAGTTTGGGAAATAATTTTTTGATTAATAACAAATAGGGGAGAAGGAAGAATGAGAAGGAGAATCAATTTGAAAGGAAAAGCGGAAGAAATTTTGAAAGCAGAAGTTATTTTTGATTTATTCATACTTCAGTATATTTGATACCTTTCATATTTCTCTATTTCACAATATTTGTTATCATCAAAAAGGGGGAGAATGTTAAGTCAAACCAGACTTCACGTATTAAATAATTTTGATGACAAACAAAGAGAAATATACAAATGAAAAGTAGATGGACGCATGAGAAGTAAAAAACAGCTGAAGGAGAAAAATCAGTCGAAGTAAGAATCAATTTGAAGCAAAAGCGATTTAAAGCTTTACAAGAGAAAAGCGGAAAGCTTTACAAGAAAGCGGTAACAGAGAAAAGCATTTAAAGCTTTACAAGAGAAAAGCGATCGATATAAAATATCGAGACGAAGAAAGAAACATCGATTTGAGTTAGTTCTGAGTCAAACTGAATAACCGTTCTTTCAAGATTCAAGAAGCAGATATTGAAAAAACAGTTGAAGAACCCGACTATAAATAAGAGTCGAGATTGAAGAAGAAAAAAAAACTTCATGAAACCTTGAATATTCAACTTTTGATTTTCAGATTATCTGAGAGAAAAATTGTGAACGATATTTTGAGTGAATAGTGTTAAGAGCATTTCTATTATAACAAGCTCTTTACTATTCTTTCAATTAGAAAGTGTTACAGATAGCCTGAAAAGGCTAAGAGTAAAAGAATACTTGCTATAAAGAGACCTGGAGAGGCTCAGTCGAAAGAATACTTGTAAACAGTTCAGAAATAGTGAAATCTCATAAGGATATCTGAGGACTGGACGTAGCCCACGGTTTGGGGTGAACCAGGATAAATTGCTGTGTTTTTTCTTTCTACTCTCATATTACTTATATCGTAGTTTTCAAAATTAAAAAGTTTTTTTAAACTAGTTACGAATTGATTTACGATAAGTTTTTGAAAGAACAAGTAATTTCTAAAGGGATTAACGAAAAGTTTATCACAATTCAACCCCCCCTTCTTGTGTATCTTGATCATATTATTGTTCAATATATTAACGTGTGATTCACTTCAGAGTGAACCATCGATGATGGTTTCTCACTGAGTTCGCAAAACTCACCCAAAATTTGCAATTATTTTTCAGGACTCAGAAGAATACCCCGTTAGGCAACGGGCGTATAACGTTGTTGGGTATTGAAGTAGAGAAGAGATCGGGATCAGTTTTCGTCTGCATTAGTGTCCAATAGAATTGTATTCCAAAATGACTAATTGTATGTGTAATGGGCCAATGTGGTTCTGTTTTGTACATAAAATGGTTATTGTAATTTATGGTTGACCATTTGTAATAACTGTAACTGATTGTATTAACTGAAAATGTTTATCTATGCACGTTGATGCAAATTGTCTACTGTGTTCCGCGCACATGAGTGTAAATGAAAGAAAAAGGAAATGGCTCTGATGGAATGAATGTTTGAAAAAAAATTTATACTGAGTTTCGACTTAGTGATGTAGCATGCCACCCCCGCGGGGCACGGACTCGGATATCACCATTGATGTCGGGTTTGGGTCACGCGGGAATGGGGTGTTACACCTCAAACCATCATCCAAACTACCAATGACTTGCTCCATAGGATGGTTCTTTGCTTTCGCCCATGCTTTAAAGTTGGGAACATGATCTTTATCATCTAACTTCATTTCTTCAATCTTGGATTCGATTTCTTCAACTCCATTTCCTAAATTCCCTACATCATCATTAAAACAAACCTTTCTCGGGGGTGAAATCATACCATCGAATTTAACATGAATGCTTTCTTCAACACACTTAGTTCTATTATTATAGACTCTAAATGCCTTACTAGTTAGAGAATAACCAATAACCACACCAATATCAGATTTTGAATCATATTTTCCTAAATTTTTCTTTCCATTATTATGAATAAAAATTTTGCAACCGAATGGATGAAAATACGAAATGTTGGGTTTCTTACCTTTCCATAGCTCATATGGTGTCTTGTTTCTGTCTCGTCTAAGATGCACTTTGTTGATGATGTAGCAAGCGGTATTAATTGCTTCCGCCCAAAAAGACTTTGGAAGATTGTACTCATTCAACATTGTTCGACTCATTTCTTCAAGTGAGCGATTCTTCCTTTCTACTGCACCGTTTTGCTGTGGTGTTCTTGGTGTTGAGAAATTGTGCTCCACTCCATATTTGTCGCAGAGCCTTTCAAATAGTTCACACTCAAATTCACCTCCATGATCGGTTCTAATAGCAACAATTGTCAAATCCTTTTCATTTTGAACCAACCTACACCACTTAGTAAACTCGTTAAAAGCATCACTTTTATTTGCAAGAAATCTTGCCCAAGTAAATCTTGAAAAATCATCAACAATAACAAGAACATATAATTTTCCACTTAGACTAGCATGCCTAGATGGTCCAATCAAATCCATATGAACAAGTTCAAGAACGAGAGATGTGCAAAATTCTTTCTTTGGTTTGAATGATTCCCTAACATGTTTGCCTTTCAAGCAAGATTTACACAAATGATCTTCAACAAATTTTATTTTAGGCAAACCTCTCCCAATGTCATTTTTAGAAAGCTTAGAAATTAAAGGCAAAGGTGCAAGTCCTAGTTTTCTATGGCACAAAAATGCATTTTCTTCTAATTTCACCAAACACTTTTCATTAAAAGAACTATCATTATGTAAATCAACAATAGATGTATTTCCATGCCTCAAACCAATGAAAGCAACATGATCATCCTTCTTAACCATGCAATGAAATGATTCAAATGACACATTAATATTCATATCACATAATTGAAAACACTTAGCAAATTATGTTTCAAACCATCGACAAGCAAAACATTGTCAATGGTAGGTAAAGGTTCCTTACCCACTTTGCCAATACCAATGACTTTATCTTTGTTGTTATCTCCAAATGTGACATATCCTTGATTCTTTGGTTTAATTTCTACAAAGAGATTTTTGTCTCCACTCATGTGCCTTGAACATCCACTATCAATGTACCATGTGCTTGCTGGATTTTCATCCCTTGTTTGTGCCTACAATAGAAACATTCTTTCTTCTTATAGGTACCCAAGCCATTTTGGGTCTATTTTGGTTAGCCATATAAACCACATTAGGAGGCGTTATGCCTTTTAACACCGTGATTTTATTAACCTTAACACATCTCCTAATACTTTTGCATGCAATTTCTATATGACCATCTTTCAAGTATCTAGCACATTGAGCAACTTTTCCATCCTTAGTGAATTTAGAAATCAAGGAACAATCTCTATGAAAGGGATCATATCCTAATCCATGTTTAGAAATTGAATATCTTTTTAAAGATAACATCATTTCAAACTTTTCATTTTCATTAGCAAATTTTCCAACCACATAGGAAAATTCCTTTCTAAGTCTATCAAGATCACAAATAAGATTTTCCTTTTTAGCAAGGCATGCAGAATGATCTTCCTTAGGACAATCTAAATCATCAATAGTCTCATGTAAAGCACTATTTTCAGCAACTAATTCCCTTATTTTCTTTCTCAATTTTTTGTTGATCTCAATAGCTTCTTCAAAATCGATTTGTAAAGCATTAAAAGAATCTCTAAGATCTTGGTCAATGAAAGTTACCTCATATTCATCATCACTTGTTGAGGAGCTATTTGCCATAAGCGCTAAGTTGTTTTCATCATTGCTTTGATATGCTTCTTCATCATCACTCCAAGTGGCTACTAGACTAGCTTTCTTTTTCCCTTTGTCATATTTGTCATTTTTCTCGAAATTTGAAGTGGAAGATGAGCTTTTGCATTTTCTAGCATGATGTCCTCTTTTTCCACATTTCCAACATTCTTCACTGCTCTTCTTTTCTTCATAGCCCTTAGATCTTCTTTCCATTGTGTACTTCTTTCTTTCTCCATTTCTTCCACCATTTAATTCTTTGCTTCTATTTTTGAGTAGTCCCTTGAACTTTCTCAAATTTCTGGCATACATTGCTATTTCTTCGTCTACATCTTCTTCATTCAATTCTTCATCACTTTCATCAAGAGAAGAAGTATTAGCTTTTAAAGCAATTGATTTTTGTAACTTACCTCTTCCTCCTCTTGATTTGAGAATGATCTCATAATTTATGAGAGATCCCACCAAGGTGTTGAATTCCAGATGATTGACATCCTTAGATTCCATAATAGCGGTGACTTGTGAATCCCATTCTTTCGGTAGTGAATGAAGAATCTTTTTCACCTTCTTGCTATCCGTCATATGCTTTCCAAGGTTGCCTAATCCATTTATGATTTTTGCAAAACGATCAAACATAGTGGAAATAGACTCACCTTCCTTCATGACAAACATTTCATAGTCATGGAGAAGCATGTTCATCTTTGTCTCTCGGACTTGATTGGTTCCTTCACGAGGGATGTGAAGTCTTTCCCACATTTCTTTAGCACTGGTACAGGAATTTACTCGGTTTCTTTCCTCAACCGTGAGAGCACAATATATCAATTTCATAGCTTTCACGTTGATGTAAGCTTGCTTCCAATCATTGTCGTCATACTCCAACTTCGTTTTTAACTCACCATTTTCTTTCAAAGGTGCTTGTGGACCGAAAATGATGATCTTCCAATATTCTACTCCCTCTGATGGCGGGATGGCCTGAACGTGATCGGCTGGGAATTAGGTTTCTAGGAAAGAAGAAAAGTTGTAGAAAATTTTGTGAACTACAATTTAGACCCAAGAATTGGATTAATCGGAAAAGGAATGATTGAGTTATAGTGGATTTAGTGGTGACATGTTAATCTGGGCGGTGGAATGAAGGCAGATGAGGAAATTGGGAATTTTGAGGAGGTTGGGGTTGGAATTGGGTGAAGATGTCTTCTGGAGATTTTTAATTTAGGATGTGAGGAACAAACTTGAAGAAGGAAAATTTTTGATTTGATGAGCACAGGAAGCAGGAACTGAAAAACGAAATTGGAACTTGGACCGAATTTTGGAAATCGCACAACACACAAACGATTGAATGTTTTCGGAAAACAAACAAACCCTTTTAATTATTTTCAGAAAATAATCAAACCCAATGATTGTTCTTTGGGAAAAAACAATCAAAACCCAGACAATTCCTTGCCAAAAAATTGAGAGAAAAATCTTGACTTTTCCTTATCATTTTCTGAATGATATTGAATAGGAAACAAAATGAGCTGAAATAGTAAACAAATGGGCAGCCACAAAGTCAGCTCCTCACCTTTCCTATTTTTCAGTTTTTAGCTCATAAAAATAGAAATAAAACCTATAATAAAAGTCTTACAAAATAACTAAAATAAAAAAAACAAAGCAAGTCATTAAATCGGGCCAAAATAATAAATCCGGGCCAAGATAAAACAGGAAATGAAACAAGTCTTTATATCAAACCAAATACTAGTTAACGTAGAACAAAGTAAGCCCAAGTTAAATGTGAGAAAATCCTCCTAAGCTTCGAACAACTCAGTATGATTAGGTGCAAAAACACAATCTTTGAAGTCACCAAATGGGCTCAACATCACCTGGAATTTTAAGAACAAGTGCAACCCAACTTCTTCTTCCTCCAGGACTTCAACCGACTCTTTTTGGACCTCAACTCCACCTAATGGTTTTTCTCCAAGCCCCATGGCTTCCATATCTTCAATTGCAAGCTTGGATGGCCCTCCATCATCCTCTCCCTCTTGAGAACCGGCCTCACTACCTGAATTAGAATCAATCATAGTGTCCTCCACATAAAGTTTTAGATCACTTACATTGAAACTGTTGGACATTGGGTAATGATCCAGTAACTCAATCTTGTAGGCATTGTTGTTTTGAGAATTTTGAATGGACCATCAGCCCAGTCACTCAACTTAGACTTCCTTGACTTTGCAAACCTCTCTTTTCTCAAAGAAACCCACACTAGATCACCTTCTTTGAACTCCACTGACTTCTTCTTCTTTGCGTGTCTCATGTAAGCTTCATTATGCTTCCTTATGTTCTCTTGGACTTGCTCATTTAATTTGACAATTTCTTGGGCTCTTTTCTCCTCAATAATGATTTGAAAAGGCTAATTTTGCACTGTTGGTCCCAGGTCCCGGATCCCCATTCCCGAGGCGAACCCTCGGGCTGCGCTCGCGATAAACGCTTCAAAACATCGGACCCGATCCCAACATCCATACATAGTTCGATTTATAATTCACACACAAAAATTCCCATACAATCAAGCGCTTACACATGCATTTAAAACATGAATTAAACACTCCGTAAACTAAGTGGCTTCATGCCAATACAATTTTAAGAAATTAAACATGTATTCAAATTCATTCACAATACAGAATAAAGTTTCAATCCAAAATACATGAAAATGCTCCATGGTAATATGCCCGGAGGGCCAACCAAAATACTAACGTAATACAAAGCTCCTAACTAGCTCGAAGTTTCCGATGCCCTACAAGATCAACAATCGGCCTGTTCTACACCTGAGGAGGGAAAGTAATGGGTTGAGTTACATAGCTCAGTGGCTAATATAATTATAGCCATCGGTAATTAGTACAAAGTCAAGCATATGTACGTATATATATTATATATATACAGGCATCAATTCAAGCACTCACTTGCTAATCAAGCAACTTATGTGTTCAACATAATTAATTTGACTCACAAAACATGTCACAAATATGCTTCATAACAAACATTTCAAATGCAATGCACATCACATGGCTCGAGGGTTCCATGGAAACAAAAGGGAGAAACCGAAGTTTACACCCTGAACAAAATGAGTCCATTCGGAGCTCATATGCCACAAGCGGGCAGCCGGGAGAAGGCTCTTGTCTACGTGCACGTGACGAACGAAATGGTTCCACTCGCGCCCAAATAAAAGCACATAATCATGCTCATAATCATTTCAACATATGGTCTACTTTCATACTTTGCATTTAGTCAAAATGCCATGACCGAAGTCGAGGCATAACATGCTCAGACTCAAAATTTAATGCTATCAATGCTCATGATACTTTCAAAGTATATGAAATCAGAATCATTCAAATCATCATGTTTAAACATATATAACATATAACATATATTCATACATAGGCAAGAAATTGCCTAGTCACACAATAACTATAAGTACATTACCCACTTAAGATCACTCGAGTCTCCGACTCACTGATGTCCTTCCTCTTGCGATGGAATCGGGTCAGCTTGGTTTCTTAAAACAACCAAGTTTCCATTCAATCAATATCCACAGAAAATATTCAAAGCTTGGAAAGCCAAAATAAAGCATTAAACGTCTATATTCGACCTCCTCCTAAAATTCCGAACCCTTCGAGGCAAATTCCGAACTTCCCTTTTTCATAAAACTTGTAGCCCTTTATTTCTAGATCACAACGAATCTAAAAATAACCTCATTTGGACATCTATAGCAAAAGATATGCCCAAAATACCAAAATATATCCTTGTTGGAAAGCGAGGGCTCATGGCATGGCCCGCTCATCGCAATGACACGCCGTTTCGCCATCACAGCAAGCACACAAGTGTGCACCGCGGCATACACGCACGTCGCGACGAACATAGGTTCGTACATTGCGACGAACCCGCTCCCGCACGTTGCGGCGAATAAACATTTATTCGTCACGACGTTGCTTCCCTTTCTCGCACACCGCGGCGTGTTCATACGCACGTCGTGACGTGCGGGTCTGAAGAACAACTCCGAAACCCGATTTCCAGCATTTCCACACTTCAATCCTTTCACAAACACAAATGCAACACATCTGAACCTTAGATCAAGACTTATACTACATTTCTAACCCATTAACAACTTGAAAACTTGCCCAGAATCATCAACCCAAGAAATCTAACCATTTTTGCCCTAAAAACCCTAATCCTTCGATTCTCACACATTCAACATTCTTTAGGTTTAAATCTAACCATAACAAGTTTGAAGGAAGCTAAACTTACCAAAAATTGCTCCGAATCGGTCGGAACACTCAAAAATCGCAAAACCTATTCTCTTCTTCCTCTTCCTCTATCGACTTGTACTTGTAATTGTAGATGATTTTTTCAGATTTACTTGGGTGAGATTTCTTGCTAATAAAAGTGATGCATTTAACAAATTTACTAAGTGGTATAGGTTGGTACAAAATGAAAAAGATTTGACTATTGTCACAATAAGAACCGACCATGGAGGAGAATTTGATTGTGAACCATTCGAAAAATTATGTGATAAATATGAAATGGAGCACAATTTTTCAACACCAAGAACTCTGCAACAAAATGGTGTAGTAGAAAGAAAGAATCACTCTCTTGAAGAAATTAGTAGAATAATGCTAAATGAATATAATCTTCCTAAAGTCTTTTGGGCGGAAGCAATCAATACTGCTTGCTATGTGATAGATATAGTACATTTGAGAAGAGACAAAAACAAGACACCATATGAACTATGGAAAGGTAAGAAATCAAATATTTCTTATTTTCATCCTTTTGGATGTAACGTGTTTATTCATAATAATGGAAAGAACAAATTAGGAAAATTTGATTCTAAATATGATATTGGTATATTTCTTGGTTATTCACTAACTAGTAAAGCATTTAGGGTCTATAATAATAGAACTAGGTGTGTTGAAGAAAGTATTCATGTTAAATTCGATGATATGATTTCACCCTCGAGGAAGGTTTGTTTTGATGATGATGCACGAAACATAGAAAATGAAGTTGAAGAAAAATCAAATGATGAAGAAAAACTAGATGAAGAAGATCATGTTCCTATCATGAAAACTTGGGCAAAAGCAAAGAATCATCCTATGGAGCAAGTCATTGTTGGCTTAAATGATGGTTTAAGAACTAGGAGGAATACATACGAATATATGAGCAACTCTGCTTTTATTTCACTAGTGGAACCCAAGAACATTAAAGAGGCTCTTGAAGATGAAAATTGGCTGCTGGCTATGCAAAAAGAACTAAATCAATTCAAGAGGAATAATGTATGGGATTTGGTACCACCACCAAAGGATAAAACCATCATTGGAGTCAAATGGGTAAATAGGATAAAATATGATGAGAATGGTGAAGCAGTCAAAAATAAGTTAAGGTTAGTAGCTCAAGGATTTTATGAAGAAGAGGGACTTAACTATAATGAGAAATTTGCACCAGTAGCTCGATTGGAGGCAATGAAATTATTATGTGCATTTGCTTCGCACAAGAGGATAAAATTGAATCAAATGGACGTCAAGAGTGCGTTTCTAAATGGTTATATTCAAGAGGAAGTATATGTCAAACAACCACCGGGTTTTGAAGACCATGAACATCCAGATTATGTGTACAAGCTCAAGAAGGCACTTTATGGATTAAAGCAAGCACCAAGGGCATGGTATGAAAGGTTAAGTACATTTCTAACTAAAAATGGTTATAGTAGAGGTAAAATTGATAATACTTTGTTTATAAAACATGTTGATAAGGATATGTTAGTTTGTCAAATATATATTGATGATATTGTTTTTGGTGTTACTAATGAATCTTTGTGTAAAGAATTTAGTGACTTAATGCAAAGTGAGTTCGAAATGAGCATGATGGGAGAACTTAAATTCTTTCTTGGACTGCAAATCAAGCAATACAAGGAAGGCATCTTCATTCATCAATCCAAATATACTAAAGAGCTTCTAAAGAAGTTTAACATGGAAGGATGCAAAGTAGCTGCTACTCCAATGGCATCAAATCTAGTCTTGGAAAAATCTGAACATGAAGAGGATGTTCATAAAAAAACTTTATAGAGGTATGATCGACTCTCTTTTATATTTAACTGCTTCAAGACCAGATATAATGTTTGCTACATGTCTTTGTGTTAGATTTCAAGCTTATCCCAAAATTTCTCATTTGACTGCATGTAAAAGAATTTTAAGATATTTGAGCAAAACTATTAATCATGGTTTATGGTATCCTTGTTGTGATTATTTTGATTTATATGCCTATAGTGATGCTGACTATGGTGGTTGTAGGATTGATAGAAAAAGTACTAGTGGCATTTGTCATTTCCTAGGTTCATCCTTAATTTCTTGGGCTAGTAAGAAACAAGTAAGTGTACATATTTCCACTACTGAATCTGAATATGTATCAGCTGCAAGTGCATGTGCCCAAGTTCTTTGGCTTAAACATCAATTGTTTGATTATGGTATTGTGGTTAAAAATATTCCCATTTATTATGATAATACTAGTGCAATTTGTTTAAGTAAGAATCCAGTTTTGCATAGTAGAACAAAACACATTGAAATTAGACATCATTTTATTCGTGATCATTGCTTTAATGGTGACATTTATTTGAAACATGTTTCTTCTAGTGATCAATTAGCTGATATTTTTACGAAACCTCTTAAAGAAGATGTGTTTGTAAACATTAAATTGAAACTTGGTATGTGTGATTTAAATTCTTTTTGTTGAATTTATTTTTCTACATACACTTTCATATCAAAATGGTCTGGCAAAATAAACAATTCAATCGGAGATACGTCATCATCATTTACAGAAATTTCCAGTTGACTTAGTAGAGATTAAGATGATTGATGTTGAGGTTTACTAGTCGACTAGTGTATCAGAAGAGGATGTACGAGTCGACTAGTGGGACACGACAAGTCGACTAGTGTATCAGAAAGAGGACGTACCAGTTGACTACTGGGACACGATAAGTCGACTAGTGTATCAAAAGAGGATGTACCATTCGACTAGTGGGACACAACAAGTCGACTAGCACTTACACGAGTCTCTTAAATAAAACCCTTTCTTTTATTTATTTCCATATCTCATCGTCTTCTACCTTAAGTTTTCTCTGTTAATCGACTACTCTCCTTAAACTCACTCAATATCGACACTTCCAATTTCTACTCTTTTAAAAACACACCACTTACTCATTCCTTTAACAAACTCATCTACCTCTTTCTCTAAAACCTATTTCCTCTCTGTCACTACCGAAAAGTCTCTTCTCCTCTCCCTTGCATTTTTCTCGATCTAGTCGACTAGCTTCTTGAAATTTCTTCAAATCCAACACTTCCATCTCCATTTCATCTTCATAATCACTAAATCCCCTTATCTTTTCAACAAAATCACTCTCTATTCTTAAGATCCCCTCTTTTGATCCCGAAACTCTAACTTCATAAAATCCTTTGTTTTTGTTCAAATTTCTTCACGATATTCACCATGGCTCCACGAAAGACTACGGACAAAGGGAAACAAGTGGATTCCACACCTCAATGCTCACAAGTTCGAGGCTCTTCATCAAGAAGTGGTCTAGAGAGAAAAACCGAGGAGATAGAGTCACGGTTTATTTTGATGGAAGCTCAAAATCTGTATAATAAGGTACTAAAAAATGAAGTCCTTATTGTTGGAGTTATGTAAATATAGTGCCCTAGAAAGAAAGTGTATTATTTACATGTAACTTTATTTTCTTCAGTTACAGTTTTGTAATGAAAATATTTATTATTAATAAAACAAAAGAGTTTGGTTTTATCTGTATGAGCATTATATATCTGGTCATAAGGTACCAAGATTCTTTTGTAAAATATACATATACATAGAGATGTATGAGAAACATGTACATTATTAGAATCTGAATTAATTGATTCATAGTTGAATAATCAAGTCGGTCGCTTGGTTATGGTTTAGACTGTAGTGTTGCGATTTATCTCCATATAAGTAAAAGAGTTTACTTCAAGGGAATGATGAGTTTCATATCATGATAGTAGTTGACTATCGATAATGGCACTATTAAATGAATCTGGAATCAAGAATGTTTTCTTGAATAAAGTGGGACGTTACTTTAATCTTAAAATATACAACTTAAGCATTCGCTTATTATGAACCATAATCTTGATGAGTGGTGAACTCATATATGTTTTATTATAATTTTGATATGATGGAATGGATTTTATAGAGTATTAATCCGGTTCTCGCATGTTGGAGTTATTAATTGAAACATGTATCGAGGAACATTCACTCAAATAAAGAGTTTATAGTGTTATCGTCTCTTCAGATGTTTTAAGGAGATTTGGCGATTAAATGGCGATGAGTTTGATGGACTAGCTACCCATCAAGTCTTAACACTGAGATGAGATCTTATGTGTTAATCACCATATAAAGTAAAATGAGAGATCTAGAAGGAAAAACCTACATAAGGGCAAAACGGTAATTTTACCCTTTGTTGTGCGGATGGCTATAATAAGGTTTTAAATAGGATTTGCAATTAGACATATTCTCATAATATTTAATAATTTAAGATTTCAACTAATTGTCTTTAGTGGAATGACATTTAGTTAATAAGCTAGAATTAATTCAATGAGATTGAATTAATTTCAGGTTATTAGACTTGAATTATCAAAGTCTAATAAGATTCCCACTTGGCTTTAAGGAAGGTTATCAAGCTAAGTAAGAAATATAAATGGAGGTTAATTAGAAGCCCATAATTGAATCTTGGGCTTGGTCTAATTAAAAAGCCCAAATGTACATTTGGTAATGGGCTTGTTTTAGTTTTGGTTTAATGTAATTAATTAGATTAATTATATTAAAACAATATTTTTAAGAAGAAGATAGCAATTTTGATTATTCCTAGGTTAAATGTGTAACCACACATTTGACATTAAAATGCTAAATAAATATGGTCTTTATTATGGTTAATCATCATTAAATGGAGTTATGAACTTACCATTAAATGGTTTAATGATTGTCTTTTAATGTTGGGTTGTAACCTATTTGCATTCATTAGATTAAAGATGAAAGATGTACATTAGATGAACCATCTTCCTTCTTTCTTCTTGGCAAAATCGAAATTGGGTATTGAATTTTAGGTTATGGTCTTTTCAAATAGCCATCATAAAGATAAATGAAGATAATCTCATTTATTGGCTAATTTATGAGTGATTAATGAAAGAAGTGATGCATTTGATGCCTCTCTCTCTTTCCATCCATGCATATAGGAAATTGGTAGGCAAGAAAGAGTTCTGGCATGTTCTTTACACCTTCTCTCCTTTCATGAAAGAGAGAATCGAAAATACCAATTGAAAGAGTTTCAATTTTGCTTCTTCTTCTTCTTCTAAGAAAATCTCCTCCAAACATTTCTTCTCCTTTCCCACCAAAGGATTTTGTTAACCTAATTGTCCTTGAAGAATAGGTGGTAAATCTAATTTTTTGAGGATACTACAACAAGGAGAAAGTAGATTCCTAAAGGAAAAGAGTCAAAGGCAAAGGATTTGGATACACGAAGAAGGAGAGGATAGCGCAGCGAGGATTTAAAGTTGTAGCGAAGGAGTCGGTAATACTCCTGATCTTGTTTATATTTTATTATCCTTATACCATATCATGTATAGATTGGCATGTTGATTTGGATTTTTTGCTTCCTTTGCAAGTAATGATTTGTTTAAAGTTTTGAAATCTACCGTTTTTCCAAACAAAGCATGTTTTCTTTTTCCGATCCAACAATTGGTATCAGAGCCAGTTTCTAATGCATGATTTCTGTTCCTATATATTGAATGCATGATGTTGGACCGCGATTTTTAAGTGGAATTTAGAAATAAGAAATGATATAAAATAAGTGTTATATATATATATATGTTGTATGTATGCTTTAAGGAAACTTATGAGAAAAGCATTATTGGATGTTAATGTATTTGATAATTGTGGAGATTGGTATGGTTTATAAAAGTTCTAGTGGATGAGTTGATTGAAATGAAGTTAAATAGCAAGAATTAAAAAGAAAAAGTGTGAAAATTTGAAGAATTTAGAAAGTTTGACTTTGGGGATGAATAGTAAAAAAATATTTGACTTGAAAGTTGACTTTTTGATTTTGGAAGAATTTGAGAAAATGATCTTCTGGAAACTTGTAGTTTATGTCAAGAGTTTTCTGTAGCCATAAAGTTTGATATTTTTCGATATCGGGAGTGAGAGTTATGATCAGTCAAAGTTCGCATAAAGTTTGACTTTTTGAAGAAAAAGTTGACTTTTTTATTTAGGCAAAATTCGAGAAAATGATCAACATGAACATTGTAGCCTCTGTCGAGAGCTTTTTGTGGGCATAAAGTTTGCTATTTTTCGATGTTGGATTGAGAGATATGAATTTCTGAAGATATGCTTTGTTTTGAAAATGCTATTAAGTATAGATTTGTGTGTTCTATGCTTCGAGGCCACTCGTCGTATAGATTTAGTTTGAATTAGAGTACGTGATCTTCATAAAAGTTTTAGATGATGTTTTTATCTTTCCATTGATATGAAGTTTGCAATTTTTCAATATCGGGGCTAGGAGTTATGAGCGATTAAAAATTGGAAGTAGTTTAGGAAAAGCTGTTTTGGACAGAATCTTGGATTGAGTTTTCAACCTCTTTCGAGACCTAATTTGATTTTGAGTTCTTCAGGGAAGTTGTAGAGCTTCCCTTGATATTTTTATTGACACCAAATTTGTCAAATTCCGAGTTCGGGATCGAGAGATATGATTTTTGAGAAGTTCGGTTTTGAAGTTCCATTACTTTGTTTTTAATCCGATCCCTTTCGTAATCTTTTGCTATAATTCATTCGTCTGACATCCGATTGATTTGATTCTCGAAGTGTTGGATTCCTAAGACAATTAATTCCATTTTTATGAAGAATTATGATTTTTAGGAGATTAAATGGAAAGAGATTGATTGAACCAAAGTAAGAGATTTGGTTATAGGTTATAAGTTGGATAATTTTTTGAACATGGTTCAGTATTTTACGATTTTCGGGAGCTTTACAACTCCGATTGAGGTAATTCTTGAGGAAAAATAAAGTTAAGATATAGGGCTACAACTCTTGTGAAGGGATCGAAATTTAATTTCATCCCTAAGATTGTAAATTTCTGGACTGAAGTTATGTTAAAGTTCAGTCTCGGATTCTGTGAAGGTCCGATAGTATTTTGGCTATAACTTCTTCGTTTCTGATCCGAATTGAGCGCGGTCAGTGACGTTGGATTCGTATGATCTAGAGGAAAAATTTTCAAGCAGAAAGTTTGTCCAAATTATTTCGTTTAGTTGTCCGAAACCAGGACGCAAAGCATCAGATTTTTTAAAGAAGGTGCAGGGCCAAACTTGGACCTTCTTTAAAAGAAAGTGAGGGCAAAATGGTTATTTACCCTCCATTTTAAATGACTTGGCACCTTTAAAGGGATATGATTGTCGTTGGAATGGAACACTCACGATAATTCTACAAGAATAACAAAGAAAAGAAGAAAAGAATGGAGGAGAGTAGCTTTCGGTGATGGGAGAAAGAAGAGGAGGCATAAAGTTTCGAATTTTTGGGTCTTTAAGCATGGATTTTGAGTTGATTCAAAGGGAAAAGGGTAGAAAAGCTTGAAAGTTTCCTTTGGAGGCAAAGAAATCCGAAAATTGAAGGGAAAAAGGTAAGAGAAAAGTTTTAAGTTTTGAGTTATTCTTGAAATTTTGGTTTACATTAATTAGAAATGATGTGGGTTTATGTGCTATGAGATTAATTTAGTGATTGTCAAGTGTAATGAGTTAATTTTGGTTATGGAAGATTCTAGAGAGAGAAAGCTTAGTGAAGAAGATGATGAATAGTAAAATTTGGGGTATTTTGAAATTGTTGCTTTAGATTGCTTGAATTAGTGATGAATTTGAGATATCCTAAGTTAATTTTGATGTTTATGCTTTAGGTGAAGTTTAATTTGAAAAATTGTAAATTGGAGGTTTAGGCTTAATTTGAAATTTGGGGATTTTGTGAATTAATGGTATAGAATCATCAATAATAGTAGGAATTGATGAAATATGAAATCAATTTTGAAGAAATTGTGATTTATGGTATTGAATTTGTGTAAATTGGTTTAGGCCAAAATAGCTTGATTTTATATGGAATTGGTGTTTCCTAAGCTCAATTTGAGTAATTAAGTTAAATATGATATTGAATTTGAGTGGATTGGTTTAGGCGCATTTTGGAATTTGGGGATTTTGAAGGATTTTGGAAATTCATGATTTAGATAGCTTGATTTTATGTGGAATTAGTGTTTTCTAAGTTTAAATTGATGAATTATGACATTTATGAAGTTGAATTTGGATTAATTTGGTTTAGGAAATTTTATTGTGGAAGAAAGAAGAAGGCTTTGGAGCAATTGAGGCACAAAGCAAGTTGTTAGCATGGATATGAGGTGGGTAGTATATTTATTTATTGAATTGTAAGCTAAGAATGTGATTTTGAAAATTTAAGAAAGCAAAATTTGATTTTGATAAATTATTGTTGATAAAATGGGTTGAAAAAGGTTGTAAATGTTTGATATTATGATTTCAAAGGGTTAAAATGAGTTTTAGAAAATGCAAGAATGATGAAATTCATGGTTTTCAAATTATTGGATTTATGATTTAAATGATTTAAAGAATTAGTGCATATATTGTGATGAATTTGATGAATATGTGATTTAAGTGAATTTGCATTCGATTTGTTATATGAATTCATGTGGATATATGTTGGTGTCATTTATGACACATTATGATTATATGATATGAAAAATTTAAAGAAAATGTGAAATTTCGAAAAGTGCCTTCGGGCAATCTGCTTGTTTTAAGCATGAATATGTGAATTGTATGGGTTTGGTTAGGTCCCCTCTGTAGAGTCGATTACTTTGTCTCCCTCGATAGCCTTCTCCCATCGCCCTGCAAGTGGCTTAGAGTACCGATTGAGACTCCCTCATTCACCATTGCATATGACCGCTTATCTTGGGAATGTGCGAGACGTCTGTTAGGACCGAAACCAAACCATTTTGTTATGTTATGTGATTTTTGATTTTGTTTATGTGCATGAAATTTCTCCGATGTGATTGCATTCATGTTTATGAGAAATTTTGAAAAATGAGAAAAAGGGTTTTCAACCATGAAATTATAGAAATTTGATATGAAAAGTTTGGAATATTGAAAAGGGTTTGAGAAAAATATTTGAAAGTTGAAAAGTTTGAAAACTAAGCCTTTTGGAAAAAGTTTATGAAAATTGATTTCGCTTATTATTCATTTTATAAATATGTTACCCACGAGCTTAGAGCTCACCCCTTTCATCCCCATCTCGGGTTTCGTGCGGAGATCGGATGAAAGAGTGTCAAGACATTCGATTCGATTTTGTAGTATTTGGATTTTTGTGTAAATTGAGATTTTGGTATTAAAATTGGATATGGCTTAAATTGCCATGTAAGTATATGATTTATGAAGTTTGTATGTAATTGTGTATATTGGGTTAATGCAAAAGAATGAAGAGGTTGATGTACGGATTTAAAATTTGTAATTGTAAATAATTTTGGAAATTGTATATGAAATTGTGTATGATTTTGGGAAAATATATTGTTAATTGATATGGGAATTTGATTGAAGTGTTTAGAACTAAGATTGCGTTTGTTGTTGGTGTTTGGATTCCGGACGGGAGAGTCCGATGATTCTAGATTTTGTGATATTAGAAGTGTATTTTGGCTTTGCAGGAATTTTTGGGATAGGATAAATGCAACCGTTATGCTGCCAAATTTTTGTTAGAAAATAAGTTGGAAAAGAAGAAAAATAAAATTTAGATGTATGAAAGATGGATTTATGAGATTGGTATTAATGTTAAGAAGTTTATTATGATTTGAGTGAGATTTGGGATTTGTATGCATATCCAAGCATATGATGATTTTGTATGTAATGGAATAAAGTGATTAAGAATGAAAAAGACAAGGAATAAAAAAAAAATTTACCGGATTTGAATAGTCTAAGTTTCCAACGCGATGTTTCTTTAAGATAATTTTTGCACGGATGCCGGACATTTGTTATGCTTTCCGATTTGCTTCTGTTTTGATTTTGTATTCGATTCGCATTTGCTTTGCTTCCGCTTGCTTTGTGATTCGATTTCGATTTTGCTATTGGCTTCCGCATTTTGTTATTTCGATCCGAATTTCCGTTTCCATTCGCCTCGTTATCCGTTCCTTTGTTTTCCGTTTTTCGGTTGGGATCCGGTTTCTGGATCGGGTCCCAACATTTATGGTATCATAGCCCAGTATTAGGATCGTAACTGGACGCAGGAGATTGATAAGAGATTAAGATCGAATTGCATTAATGATAGTGTGACTTGATGTGAGTGACCTATCATGACTTTAGAAATGCATTAAGGAAAATGAGATTGAAATTTTTAATGATTGGGATGAATTGTGTATGATTATATATTTGGGAGATGAACGAATGAAAAGTTGAAAGACGAGTTTGATGATGGTATTGATTTGACTGATGATTGATCCATTCTAGGGTTCAGTAAGACCTGAACCTTTGATCCGTGTAAATGGATTGAGAAATACTGATTTGTGGTGATTGTGCGTTAATATGATCTTAAGAGTTCCTTGTGAAGAAGTGAAAAATATGTATGATGAAGAAAAATTAGATAAGAAGAGTGATTATTTGATTAAGGTTAAGGATTATGATTGATTTTAGGTTTGAGATTAAGACATTGTGATTAAAATTTTATGATGAATTTTGATGACTATTGACTTGTGAAAATGTATTAAGAAATATTCTATTTGAGACAATAGTGTTCTGATATAAATGAGAAGTGAAAAATAGTGATTAAGTTAAGAATAAGAAATTGATAAGAAAGTGATTTGACTATTATGAGAAGGATGTGTTACTTGATGACTACGTTTGAATTTCGAGGACGAAATTCTTTTAAGAGGGGGAGAAATGTTGGACCCCGATTTTTAAGTGGAATTTAGAAATAAGAAATGATATAAAATAAGTGTTATATATATATATATATGTTGTATGTATGCTTTAAGGAAACTTATGAGAAAAGCATTATTGGATGTTGATGTATTTGATAATTGTGGAGATTTGTATGGTTTATAAAATTTCTAGTGGATGAGTTGATTGAAATGAAGTTAAATAGAAAGAATTAAAAAGAAAAAGTGTGAAAATTTGAAGAATTTAGAAAGTTTGACTTTGGGGATGAATAGTGAAAAAATATTTGACTTGAAATTTGACTTTTTGATTTTGGGAGAATTTCAGAAAATGATCTTCTAGAAACTTGTAGTTTATGTCAAGAGTTTTCTGTAGCCATAAAGTTTGATATTTTTCGATATCGGGAGTTAGAGTTTTGATTAGTCAAAGTTCGCTTGAAGTTTGACTTTTTGAAGAAAAAGTTGACTTTCTGATTTAGGCAAAATTCGAGAAAATGATCTAAATGAACATTGTAGCCTCTGTCGAGATCTTTTTGTGGACACAAAGTTTGCTATTTTTCGATGTCGGGATTGAGAGATATGAATTTCTGAAGATATGCTTTGTTTTGAAAATGCTATTAAGTATAGATTTGTGTGTTCTATGCTTCGAGGCCACTCGTCGTATGGATTTAGTTTGAATTAGAGTACGTGATCTTCATGAAAGTTTTAGATGATGTTTTTATCTTTCCATTGATATGAAGTTTGCAATTTTTCGATATCGGGGCTAGGAGTTATGAGCGATTAAAAATTGGAAGTCGTTTAGGAAAAACTGTTTTGGACAGAATATTTGATTGAGTTTTCAACCTCTTTTGAGACCTAATTTGATTTTGAGTTCTTCAGGGAAGTTGTACAGCTTCCCTTGATCTTTTTATTGACACCAAATTTGTCAAATTCCGAGTTCGGGATCGAGAGATATGATTTTTGAGAAGTTCGGTTTTGAAGTTCCATTACTTTGTTTTTAATCCGATCCCTTTCGTAATCTTTTGCTATAATTCCTTCGTCCGACATCGGATTGATTTGATTCTCGAAGCGTTGGATTCCTAAGACAATTAACTCCATTTTTATGAAGAATTATGATTTTTAGGAGATTAAATGGAAAGAGATTGATTGAACCAAAGTATAAGATTTGGTTATAGGTTATAAGTTGGATAATTTTCTGAATATGGTTTAGTATTTTGCGATTTTTGGGAGCTTTACAACTCCGATTGAGGTGATTCTTGAGGAAAAATAAAGTTAAGATATAGGGCTACAACTCTTGTGAAGGGATCGAAATTTAATTTCATCCCTAAGATCGTAAATTTCTGGACTGAAGTTATGTTAAAGTTCCGTCTCGGATTTTGTGAAGGTCTGATAGTATTTTGGCTATAACTTCTTCGTTTCTGATCCAAATTGAGCGTGGTCAGTGGCGTTGGATTCGTATGATGTAGAGGAACAATTTTCAAGAAGAAAGTTTGTCCAAATTATTTCATTTAGTTGCCCGAAACCAGGACGCAAAGCATCAGATTTTTTAAAGAAGGTGCAGGGGCAAACTTGGAAATAGGCCAATAAGTGAGGGTATAATGGTCATTTACCCTCCATTTTAAATGACTTGGCACCTTTAAAGGCAGATGATTGTCGTTGGAATGGAACACTCACGATAATTCTAGAAGAATAACAAAGAAAAGAAGAAAAGAATGGAGGAGAGTAGCTTTCGGTGATGGGAGAAAGAAGAGGAGGCATAGAGTTTCGAATTTTTGGGTCTTTAAGCATGGATTTTGAGTTGATTCAAAGGGAAAAGAGTAGAAAAGCTTGAAAGTTTCCTTTGGAGGCAAAGAAACCAAAATTGAAGGAAAAAGGTAAGAGAAAAGTTTTAAGTTTTGAGTTATTCTTGAAATTTTGGTTTAGATTAATTAGAAATGATGTGGGTTTATGTGCTATGAGATTAATTTAGTGATTGTCAAGTATAATGAGTTAATTTTGGTTATGGAAGATTCTAGAGAGAGAAAGCTTAGTGAAGAAGATGATGAATAGTGAAATTTGGGGTTTTGAAATTGTTGCTTTAGATTGCTTGAATTAGTGATGAATTTGAGATATCTAAGTTAATTTTGATGTTTATGCTTTAGGTGAAGTTTAATTTGAAAAATTGTAAATTGGAGGTTTAGGCTTAATTTGAAATTTGGGGATTTTGTGAATTAATGGTGTAGAATCATCAATAATAGTAGGAATTGATGAAATATGAAATCAATTTTGAAGAAATTGTGATTTATGGTATTGAATTTGTGTAAATTGGTTTAGGCCAATTTTGAAAATTGGGGATTTTCAAAATTGGAGATTGAAATAGCTTGATTTTATATGGAATTGGTGTTTCCTAAGCTCAATTTGAGTAATTAAGTTAAATATGATATTGAATTTGAGTGGATTGGTTTAGGCGCATTTTGGAATTTGGGGATTTTGAAGGATTTTGGAAATTCATGATTTAGATAGCTTGATTTTATGTGGAATTAGTATTTTCTAAGTTTAAATTGATGAATTATGACATTTATGAAGTTGAATTTGGATTAATTTGGTTCAGAAAATTTTAATGTGGAAGAAAGAAGAAGGCTTTGGAGCAATTGAGGTACAAAGCAAGTTGTTAGCATGGATATGAGGTGGGTAGTATATTTATTTATTGAATTGTAAGCTAAGAATGTGATTTTGAAAATTTAAGAAAGCAAAATTTGATTTTGATAAATTATTGTTGATAAAATGGGTTGAAAAAGGTTGTAAATGTTTGATATTATGATTTCAAAGGGTTAAAATGAGTTTTAGAAAATGCAAGAATGATGAAATTCATGGTTTTCAAATTATTGGATTTATGATTTAAATGATTTAAAGAATTAGTGCATATATTGTGATGAATTTGATGAATATGTGATTTAAGTGAATTTGCATTCGATTTGTTATATGAATTCATGTGGATATATGTTGGTGTCATTTATGACACATTATGATTATATGATATGAAAAATTTAAAGAAAATGTGAAATTTCGAAAAGTGCCTTCGGGCAATCTGCTTGTTTTAAGCATGAATATGTGAATTGTATGGGTTTGGTCAGGTCCCCTCCGTAGAGTCAAGCAGATCTTTGTCTCCCTCGATAGCCTTCTCCGGCTACCATTAGTGGCTTAGGAGTTCGATTTGGACTCCCCTCATTCCTGTTTGCATATGGCCATTCTGTGAGAATGTGCAAGATCTTGTTAGGGCGAAACCAAACCATTTTGTTATGTTATGTGATTTTTGATTTTGTTTATGTGCGTGAAATTTCTCCGATGTGATTGCATTCATGTTTATGAGAAATTTTAAAAAATGAGAAAAAGGGTTTTCAACCATGAAATTATAGAAATTTCATATGAAAAGTTTGGAAAATTGAAAAGGGTTTGAGAAAAATATTTGAAAGTTGAAAAGTTTGAAAACTAAGCCTTTTGACAAAAAGTTTATGAAAATTTATTTCTGCTTATTATTCATTTTATAAATATGTTACCCACGAGCTTCCGAGCTCACCCCGCTTTCATCCCCATCTCCAGGTTTCGTGCAGGAGATCGGATGAAAGAGTGTCAAGACATTCGATTCGATTTTGTAGTATTTGGATTTTTGTGTAAATTGAGATTTTGGTATTAAAATTGGATATGGCTTAAATTGCCATGTAAGTATATGATTTATGAAGTTTGTATGTAATTGTGTATATTGGGTTGATGCAAAAGAATGAAGAGGTTGATGTACGGATTTAAAATCTGTAATTGTAAATAATTTTGGAAATTGTATATGAAATTGTGTATGATTTTGGGAAAATATATTGTTAATTGATATGGGAATTTGATTGAAGTGTTTAGAACTAAGATTGTGTTTGTTGTTGGTGTTTGGATTCCGAACGGGAGAGTCCGATGATTCTGGATTTTGTGATATTAGAAGTGTATTTTGGCTTTGCAGGAATTTTTGGGATATGATAAATGCAACCGTTATGCTGCCGAATTTTCGTTAGAAAATAAGTTAGAAAAGAAGAAAAATAAAATTTAGATGTATGAAAGATGGATTTATGAGATTGGTATTAATGTTAAGAAGTTTATTCTGATTTGAGTGAGATTTGGGATTTGTATGTGTATCCAAGCATATGATGATTTTGTATGTAATGGAATAAAGTGATTAAGAATGAAAAAGACAAGGAATAAAAAAAAAATTTATACCGGATTTGGATAGTCTAAGTTTCCAACGCGACGCTTCTTTAAGATGATTTTTGCACGGATGACGGACATTTGTTATGCTTTCCGATTTGCTTCCGTTTTGATTCTGTATTCGATTTGCATTTGCTTTGCTTCCGCTTGCTTTGTGATTCGAGTTCGATTTTGCTATTGGCTTCCGCATTTTGTTATTTCGATCCGAATTTCAGTTTCCATTCGCCTCGTTATCCGTTCCTTCGTTTTTCGTTTTCCGGTTGGGATCTGATTTTCGGATCGGGTCCCAACACATGAGTTGGCAATCTTTTTGTGTATGCTGCATATTTTTATGTGATAGAAATATACATGGTGCATGTTTGTTCTTTTCGTTGTACATAGGAGTTAAATTTACCTAAAAGATTTCTTTATTGGTTGTAACAAGGAGGGTGGTCTATCATCACCATATTTGTTGGGCCTAGGTCCCGGATCCCTATTCCCGACGCGATCCCTCGGACTGCACCGGTGACGCGCTCCCAAACCTATTGGACCCGATCCCAACATCCATACATGCAATTTCGCACACATTAAAACAAAATCAAACACCCCATCAACTAAGGGGGCTTCATGCCATTACAAATCGTGTTCATATCCATACACAGTACATAATAAAATCTAAAGACAAAATACATGAAAAATGCTCCATGATGAAATGCTCGGAGGGCCAACCAAAGTACTAACTTAATATAAAGCTCCTAACTAGCTTGAAGTTTCCGATGCCTTGCAAGATCAGCTATTATCCTGTTTTGCACCTGAGGAGGGAAAGAATAATGGGCTGAGCTACACAGCTCAGTGGCTAATATAATTATAGCCATCGGTAACTAGCACAAAATCAGGCATATGTATGTATATATGTATATACATGCAACAATTATAGCACATTCAGCATAATTAATGCAACTTACAAAACATGCCACAAATATGCTTCATAGTAAATAGATCAATAATGCAATTCACATCACATGGCTCGAGGGTTCCATGGAAACAAAAGGGAGAAACCGAAGTTTACACCCTAAACAAAATGAGTCCATTCGGAGATCATTAGCCACAAGCGGGCAGCCGGGAGAAGGCTCTTGTCAACGTGCACGTGATGAACGAAATGGTTCTACTCTCGCCCAAACAAAAGCATATAATCATGCTAAGAATCATTTTATCATATGATATGCTTTCATACTTTTCATTTATTCAAAATGCCAAGACTGAAGTCGAGGCATAACATGCTCAAAATCAAATTCATTTCTATCAGTTCTCATGCTTCTTCAAATCTCATAACAATTCATATTACACAGTTAATCACATGTTCGATCAAAATTCATGCACTTCATCATACATATATTCACACATAGGCAAGAATTTGCCTAATCACACAATAACTATAAGTATATTACCCACCTAATATCTCTTGAGAATCCAAGCTCACTGTTGTCCTTCCTCTTGCGATTGAATCAAATCCGCTTGGTTCCCTATAATAAACCAAGTCCCATTCCAATAATATCCAAAAGAGATATTCAAAAGCTTGAAAATCCAAAATAAAGCACTAAAAGTCTACCTTCGACTTCCTCATAAAATCCTGAACTCTTAGAGGCAAATTCCGAACTTCCCTTCTTCAAAAACCTTGTAGCCCTAGATCTCTAGTTCTCAACGAATCCAAAATCACCTCAATTGGACATCTACACCAAAAGATATGCTCAAAAATCTCTCTCTCGGCAAAACTGGAGGTTCGTCGCGACGAAGGTACGCTCGTCGCGGCGAACGACTCGAGCTCGCCGCGGTGAAGACTAGGCTCGCCGCGGCGTGCCAAAACTTCTCGCACGTCGCGATGAACGCTTCCCCGCATGTCGCGACGAATTTAATTTTCGCTCGTCGCGGCATGTTCATATGCACGTCGCGACGTACGGGCCTGGAGAACGACTCCGAACCTGACTTTTCTGCGTTTTCACACTTCAATCCTTCCCCAAACACAAATGCAACACACCTAAACTTTGATTCAAGCCTTAGACTACAACTCTAACTTAATCAAACCTCAAAATCAGTCATAAACGCATCAACCCACGAAATCTAACCATTTTTGCCTTAAAACCCTAAATCCACCGATTCTCACACATTCAACTCGAATCCAAGGTTAAATCTTTCTGAAACAAAATTACAAGAAGCTAACTTACCTGAAACTGTCGGAAAATCTCTTGGATCGCAACTCTCTTTTCTCTTCTTTTCTTCCTCTTCCTCCACTGACGGCTTCTTCTTCTTCTTTTCTCTTTTCCTCCTCTTTCCCTTTCCTTCTATCTTCTTTCTAATTTCCTACCTAAGTCAAAGGGAGCATAAAGACCATTATACCCTTCCTTGCAATGTTTAAACTATTCCAACTCATGCAATCCACATTAAGCTCAAATAAACCGCAATTATCCACTAATCCACTCAATTTAATTAAGCTAAGGCATAAAAACATAATCAACATAATTCATGCTTAATAACATAAATAAAAAAATTCGGTGCCCAACATTTCTCCCCCTCTTAAAATAAATTTTGTCATCGAAATTATTACCTGAATCATCGAAGAGATACGGATACTTTTCCTTCATAACTTCCAAGGGCTCCCATGTAGCCTCCTCTACCGAATGGTTCCTCCATAGGACTTTGACTAGCTGAACCATCTTGTTCCTGAGAACCTTATCCTTGATATCCAAAATCTTCACTGGCTGCTCCTCATAACTCAGATCATCCCTCAGCTAAACCTCACTAGCCTGAATAATATGAGAAGGATCCGATCTATACCTCCTCAACATGGAAACATGAAACACATCATGAATCTGAGACAATTCCGGAGGTAATGCCAACCTGTAGGCGAGTGGCCCAATCCTCTTAAGGATTTCGTAAGGACCTACATATTCAGACTCAACTTGCCCTTCTTGCCAAACCTCAATACTCCTTTCCAAGGAGACGTCTTGAGAAATACCTTCTCACCGACTTCAAACTCCATCTCCTTTCGATGTGCATCAATGTAGTTTTTCATCCTATCCTGGGCTGCCTTAACCCGCTGCTTAACCAAATTGACTTTCTCAACTGTCGTCTGAATCAATTCTGGTCCGACCAGTTTCCTCTCTCCTTCTTCATCCCAACAGATCGGAATCCTACATCTCCTCCCATACAAAGCCTCATATAGAGCCATCTGAATACTCGAATGGTACGAATTATTATAAGCAAATTCGACCAATGGTAAATGCTCATCCCAAGCTCCTTTGAAGTCCATCACACAAGCCCTAAGCATTCCCTCAAGAGTCCGAATGGTCCTCTCAGATTGACCATCGGTCTGAGGATGAAAAGCGGTACTAAAATTCAGCTTAGTACCTAAAGCTTCCTGCAAACTACCCCAAAACCTCGAAGTAAACCGAGGGTCCTTGTCCGAAACTATGGAATCTGGAATCCCATGCAATCTCACTATCTCATCAATGTACTTCTTTGCTAGCAAATACAAAGAATCAGTCTGCTTAATCGCCAAAAAGTGAGCTGACTTCGTCAACCGCTCCACAATAACCTAAATAGCATCGTGCTTCCTACTGGTCTTGGGCAATCCTATCAGAAAATCCATCGTCACCCTTTGCCACTTCCATTTCGGAATAGGCAACGGTCTTAACTTGCTTGAAGGTGCCTGGTGTTTAGCTTTGACTTGCTGACACACGAGACACTTACTCACAAACTCCGCTACCTCCCTCTTCATGCCTTCCACTAAAAATGCTCTCTCAAGTCTTTGTACATCCTGGTGCTACCGAGATGCATGGCATAAGGCGCATTGTGTGCCTCATCCATAATCTCAACCTTAACCTCCTGCACATCTGGGATACACAGCCTATTCCCTACTGTCATAAGCCCATCATCCCTCACTATCACTTCAGAAATCTTACCATTCTGAATTTCCTCTCTGAGCTTACTCAAATCTGCATCTTGTTCCTGCAATTCCCTAACTTTCTCCCTAAGTACTGGTCTTACTCGGAAGTTAGCTAGAAGGCAATCCGACTCCTCCTGCTTCAAGCTTATCTTAAGCTTGGCCATCTCTTCCAATAAAGGAAGATAAACCGTCTGAACATGAGCAATCGAAGATTTCCTACTCAAAGCATCTTCCACTACATTGGCCTTGCCCGGATGATACTCAATCAACAAATCATAATCCTTAAGCAACTCAATCCACCTTCGTTGTCTCAAATTCAATTCCTTCTGGCTCAACAAGTACTTAAGGCTCTTGTGATCGGTAATGATCCTCGTCTGAACTCCATAGAAATAATGCCTCCAAATTTTCAAGGCAAAGATCACTGCTGCCAACTCCAAATCATGTGTCGGATAGTTCAACTCATACGGCTTCAACTGTCTCGAAGCAGAAGCAATCACCCTATCTCCCTACATCAAAACACAACCAAGACCCTACCTCGAAGCATCACTGTACACGGTATAACCCTCATCACCCGATGGCAAAATCAAAATTGGAGCACTCGTCAATTTGTGCTTAAGCTCCTGAAAGCTCTTCTGGCACTCATCACTCCAGACAAACTTCTGATTCTTCCTTAATAACTTAGTCATCGGAGCGGCTATCATGGGGAATCCCTCCATAAATCTCCTGTAATAGCCTGCCAAACCCAAAAAACTCCTAACCTCTGTTACATTCTTCGGTGCTTCCCAATTCACAACCGCTTCTATTTTCTTTGGATCCACATGCACTCCTTGCTCCGAGATCACATGTCCAAAAAATGAAACTTCTCTTAGCCAAAATTCGCATTTATCGAATTTGGCATATAACTCGTTCCTCCTGAAAGTCTCTAAAGCAATCCTCAATTGCTCTTCATGCTCCTCATCACTCTTGGAATAAACCAATATATCATCAATGAAGACAATGATAAATTGGTCCAAGAATGGCTTAAAGACTCGATTCATCAAATCCATAAAGGCTGCAGGGGCATTCGTTAATCCGAAAGGCATAACCGAAAACTCAAAATGCCCATACCGTGTCCTAAAAGTAGTCTTGGGCACATCTGACTCCTTAATCCTCAACTGATGGTAACCCGATCTCAAGTCTATCTTGGAGAAGACTTTCGCTTCTTGCAATTGATCAAACAGATCATCAACGCGAGGAAGCGGATATCTGTTCTTCACCGTAACCTGATTCAACTTCCGATAGTCCACACACATCCTCAGCGATCCATCTTTCTTCTTTACAAAAAGAACCGGAGCTCCCCAAGGCGAAGAGCTCGGCCAAATATACCCCTTCTCCAACAACTCTTCCAACTGCTCCTTAAGCTCTTTCAATTCCGTCGAAGCCATCCGGTAAGGCGGAATTGAAATCGGCACAGTACCTGACAGAAGCTCAATAGGAAACTCAATTTCCCTAGCTAGCGGTAGTCCTGGCAATTCCTCGGGAAAGACATCCGAGAATTCCCTGACTACTGGAATATCCTCAAGCTTCCCTCTATCTACCCTGGAATCTATCACATAGGCCAAAAACGCCTCACACCCCTTTCTCATCATCTTCTCTACTGTCAAAGTTGAAACAATTCTGGGCGGACCTGCTTTTCTGTCCCCCACAAACACCACTCTCCTTCCACTATCCAATTCAAATTCTACTGTCTTCCGCTTACAATCCAAACGGGCGTTGTACCTTTCCAATGTATCCATACCCAAAATGACATCCAATCCACCCATCTTCAGTGGCATCAAATCCACCACTAGAAGTTCTCCACCAATACGAATCTCACAATCTCTAAATACTTGACTAAAAATAATATATTGACCGATTGGATTACTCACCATCAGCAGAGTATCCAAAGGGCTCACATTTCTATCACACATAGGTCTACTAGAGGAAACAAATGAATGAGTAGAACCCGGATCAATCAAGGTAATCACATCATCAGAAAAGAGTCGAACCATACCAGTCACCACATTTTGAGTGGTCTCAGCATCCTCCCGAGTCATAGCAAACACCCTAGCTGGTGCCTGCCCCCTTGGTCTCCCCGGAATACTCACTCTCTTGGCTACATCGGAACTTCCCACTTCTGTAGAAGTCCTATGACCCACAGTCTCTGCTCTCTGAGAAGCTTGCATCTGAGCTCCCTCTCTTCTAGACGGCTTGGGACACTCTCTAGCCAAGTGCCCTTTCTGTCCACAGTTGAAGCAGGCTCCTGTTAATCTGTAACATTCGCCTCTATGAAAACTGCCACAATGCTCACACTTAGGGACGGATGACCTATCACCATCTCCCCTTCTACTGCTCCTCTCCTCGGACTGAACAGGGAAGCTCCTTGCACTCCTGGCTGGCATAGGAGTACTAGTACTATCTCCCCTTTTGAACTGTTCTCTTCCCTTTCTCTTCTTGTTCACTGCACTCTTGATATACTCAATATTTTCAACCCTCAGAGTTGCCTCAACCAACTGCTGAAAATCACAGAAGTTCTGCACAATTACTTTTTCTCTGATGGCCAAGTGTAGACCCAACTCAAATCGATGACACCTAGCAGCCTCACTCAGCATCAGATCCGAAGCATACCTCGCCAACTGAGTGAACCGACGCTCATACTCACTGATTGTCATCTCCCTCTGAGTCAAACTGAGGAACTCCCTCTGCTTCTGCTGGATGTACACCTTAGACAGATATTTCTTCCGGAAGGCAGCAAGGAAGTCCTACCATGCCAACCCTACTGGCCTCATCTGACTCCCTGGCACAGTCTCCCACCAATGCAGAGCATCTCCCTGAAGAAAACTAGCAACATAAATAACTCTCTCGTCATCCTCACACTACATCTGATCTAGCATCCTCTCGGTCTTTCTCAGCCATGTCTCGGCTTCCTCAGGGTCAATGGTCCCGTAGAAGTCCACTGCTCCATACTTCCTCAATCTGTCAAACCGTCTGCCCTTCTTAGCTGGGGCTGAAGCAGAAGGCTGTGGTATCTGACCCATAGCCTGGACAAACGCCAGAGTGAACGCCTGAAATAGCCCCAGATCCAATGGAGGCACTTGCTCCTGCAGAACTGGCGACTCCTAATTCTGCGACGAAACGAACTCACTACCTAGCCCTACAGAAGCCTCAGCATTTCCTGGGGCTACTGACTCATCAGTCTTCTCCTCTCCTGTCGGAGAGTCAGGTGCAACAGACCCTTGCATAACTCCTCGTGTCCTTCTATGAGGTGGCATCGTACTCCTTTAAATGGAAACACTAAGGATTAACTACAGGTCAATCTACATGTATGCATGCTATGCATGTCACTTAATGCACTCAATCAAATGCAACAATAAGCAAATATAAAACAAGTCGTCCTATATGCACTCTAAGCCAAGGACACTAAACCTAGGCGCTCTGATACCAAACATATGTATGTATATATGTATATACATGCAACAATTCTAGCACATTCAGCATAATTAATGCAACTTACAAAACATGCCATAAATATGCTTCGTAGTAAACAGATCAATAATGCAATTCACATCACATGGCTCGAGGGTTCCATGGAAACAAAAGGGAGAAACCGAAGTTTACACCCTGAATAAAATGAGTCCATTCGGAGCTCATAAGCCACAAGCGGGCAGCCGGGAGAAGGGTCTTGTCAACGTGCACATGACGAACGAAATGGTTCCACTCTCGCCCAAACAAAAGCACATAATCATGCTAAGAATCATTTTATCATATGATATGCTTTCATACTTTTCATTTATTCAAAATGTCATGACCGAAGTCGAGACATAACATGCTCAAAATCAAATTCATTTCTATCAGTTCTCATGGTTCTTCAAATCTCATAACAATTCATGTTACACAGTTAATCACATGTTCGATCAAAAGTCATGCATTTCATCATACATATATTCACACATAGGCAAGAATTTGCCTAATCACACAATAACTATAAGTATATTACCCACCTAATATCTCTTGAGAATCCAAGCTCACTGTTGTCCTTCCTCTTGCGATTGAATCAAATCCGCTTGGTTCCCTATAATAAACCAAGTCCCATTCAAATAATATCCAAAAGAGATATTAAAAAGCTTGAAAATCCAAAATAATGCACTAAAAGTCTACAATCGACTTCCTCATAAAATCCTGAACCCTTAGAGGCAAATTCCGAACTTCCCTTCTTCATAAACCTTGTAGCCCTAGATCTCTAGTTCTCAACGAATCCAAAATCACCTCAATTGGACATCTACACCAAAAGATATGCTCAAAAATCTCTCTCTCGGAAAAACTGGAGGTTCGTCGCGGCAAACGACTCGAGCTAGCCGCGGCGAAGACCAAGCTCGCCGCGGCGTGCCAAACCTTTTCGCACGTCGCGATGAACGCTTCCCCGCACGTCGCGACGAATTTAATTTTCGCTCGTCGCGACGAACTCGCACGTTGCGGCGTGTTCATCATACGTCATGACGTCTGACTGAAGCGACTCGAACTCGGCGTTTTGCATTTTCACAATTCAATCCTTCCCCAAACACAAAAGCAACACACCTAAACTTTGATTCAAGCCTTAGACTACAACTCTAACTCAATCAAACCTCAAAATCAGTCATAAACGCATCAACCCATGAAATCTAACCATTTTTGCCTTAAAACCCTAAATCCACCGATTCTCACACATTCAACTCGAATCCAAGGTTAAATCTTACTGAAACAAGATTACAAGAAGCTAACTTACCTGAAACTGTCAGAAAATCTCTTGGATCGCAACTCTCTTCTCTCTTCTCTTCTTCCTCTTCCTCCACCGACGGCTTCTTCTTCTTCTTTTCTCTTTTCCTCTTCTTTCCCTTTCCTTCTATCTTTTCTCTAATTTCCTACTTAAGTCAAAGGGAGCATAAAGACCATTATACCCTTCCTTGCAAAGTTTAAACTATTCCAACTCAAGCAATCTTCCCAAAATGCCGTCATATATTCTTATCTTATAATTCTCATTTTCACCACATTAAGCTCAAATAAACCGCAATTATCCACTAATCCACTCAATTTAATCAAGCTAAGGCATAAACACATAATTAACACAATTCATGCTTAATAACATAAATAAAAAAAATTCGGGGCCCAACAATGTTTCCTCCTTGGTTTCTTTTTTCTATTTTCTTTGATTTTGTAATGTACAAATTGGTGTAATGATGAAGATGGAGCAGCCATGGATTGAAGAAATGGAAAGGTAAAATTTTCGGTGTATCCTTTTGTGTATTGGCATAAGTTTTATGAAAATATAGTTGCTGGAATTTTGTTTCAATGGATCACTTTTCGGTTTTAATGAAAACTAGTGCTGGAATTTTTTGTAAAAACAAAGATTTGGTTTTCTAAAAATCTGGTGTTGGAATTTTATTTTTCAAAGTGACAAAATTCGATTTTCATATATGCCATTACATTTTGTTTACGAATGGGCGAGATCATGTTTGTGAAGAGTTCAAGCGTAAGATCCAAGTCCAAGAAGAATACTTTGGGCCTAAAAGGCTTGTAATTATTTAATTTTTCTAGGATGGACAATCAAAAGTTGCTTTATTAGTTCATGTGATGAATGGAGAAATGAATGCTTATAATATGTGATATTATGTGATTGCATGTCATTTAGAAAATTGCCAACCCTAGGCTTTGCCATGCATTCATTATGTATGAGATATATAATGAAACAATATAGGATGGATAATAAATTGCATCTAGACAAGATGGTATTTAAAACTTAAAGTCGAAAAAGATTGAGTGGGAGAGGATGCTCCTGTGAGAGTCCACGGTCTCCAAATGATGGCCCGTTTGCATGTGGTGAAGTGCTACTCCCCATCGGAGGGCACGGATCCTAGATCTTGCATGGTTTGGGTCTCCTTAAGGATAAGTCCACTTAATGATAGCAAATGTGACCTCCCACCGAGGCATGGTTTGTAGGTATCTTTAGTGAATGAATCAAATGATTAAACACTCAACATTTTTTATCAATAAACTGCCCACCGTAGCTCTGTTGGTAAAAATATGGACCAAATTAAGACGTTTCTTAAAAAATTGGGCATGAGTTGCTTGGTAGTTTTTGAGTGGGAGGGTCCCAGTTTTTCTTTTAATGGATAAGATGGCCCACCGTTACTTAGTCTGTTATAGATAAGAAAAATAATTGTCGTACAATGTTTTATTTTGTTTTTAAGTTTTGTTAAATCTATCATCATGCATACATGCATCATGATTTTATACAAAGTTTCATAAATTGTTGACTAATATGCTTATGTTTTAATTATTTATATTTTTAGACATAATCAACCACAAAATGAATCCACTCACCCTGCTCTTGACTAATAACAAATTGGAAAACGGAGACAATTTTAATGGAGAGGTAACCTTGACATTATTCTTCAATATGAACGTATTTTATGGGTGTTAACTGAAAATGAGCCTACACCTCCAAGTGGAGATTCAACTCCTAAGCAAGTCCAACAACATGAGTGTTGGCAGAATGTCGACAAGACTACTAAGTGTTATATTAAAGCCACATCGTGGCATGTTGCAAAAGCAAATTGCTTGTATGAAAACTGCTAGTGTAATGGTCCATCACCTACATGAGATGTTTGGTGTGAGGACTAGATCTACAAGAGTGAAAGCTATCCAAACTTTTCATAATCTCAAAGCGAAACACAGTGAGCCGGTGCAGATTACATGATGAAGGTAATCTCTGCGGTCCTTGATTTGAGATGCTTAGGGCGGATATGGATGCGGACATGCAGATAATTATGATCATCAATAGCTTAAACTCTTCTTTTTAGCAGTTTAAGTTGGACTATGAGTTCAACAACAAGGATTACACCTTGAGTGAGTTGATGAATACCCTCTAGAGCACGGAGGAGATATTGAATATTAAGGCTTATGGGCCAGAAGCTAATGTAGCTTCTTCTTCTAAGCACAAGGGTAAGGGCAAGGAAAAGAAGAAGGGTCCAATGAAAAAGAAGGCCCAAACAGGGGTGATCGGCGGTTTATCGTTCAATATTAAAATCGATCCCTAGAAACCGGTCAAATTAAATTTATACCAAGGATTGCAATACAGGATGCAACCTCGGGTCGACTCTCAAGGAACCAATGCATCAATTGATCCTAGACTAGCCTAATGTTTGAATGATGCATGCAATTAAAGCAATAAAAAGGGGTTTTGGTGATTAATCTAAAATTAAACTAGACCAAAGCAAAGATAAATATTTTAGGATTTTGAAAAGATAAGACAATTGAAATTAAATGGACCTGAAAACAATTAATAAAACTCTCCGAAAATGTAGCTCGGGTCATCATCGTTCAAAATAATATCGGGTTTGAAATCCACTAAGTTTGAAAATAAACCTTAACAACTCGTTAAGTCCAAGAATTAATTAATCAACTCGATTAATTAAAACTTGTTAAAACCCTTAGTGTATGCTATGAATGATTAATGCAACAAATCATTTGAATAAAAACACAACCAACTTAATCAAACACAACTAGGCGATTAAATTAATTGATGCAATCATCCAACCGATATACATGAACTCCATGTATTTAAAAACAGCATTCAACAATAATCAAACATTAACACAAATCAAAGTTTAACGTCCTACTAAACTATAGCAAGACTCAATCGGTTATACATCGTAATAATACCAACTCGGATCGTTACAAGTTCATAGCAAATCTAAAACGATGTTGATTACCCTTGAAGCTCGAAGAACTCGGACCTCTGTTACATTTCCGGAGACTAAGAGTTTAGCCGCTCATGACTCGGATGACTCCATCATCTTTGGAGAATCACCGATAGTCATGATCGATGATAACTGGAAGATGAAGGCAATGAACGTGGAATCTTTGGAGATGAAAAGATGAAGGCGATGAGCGTCGCTGCGATTGAACTCAAACAAACACAATATAAAAACTATCAAAACTAAAGCAGAGAAGAAAAGGAAACAAACAGAGAAAATAGTGAGCGAAGAACTAAAAACTGGAGAAGACGAAGAAGAAACACTGTAGCGGCCGCTTTCATTTGCCCTAAATGGTAAGGTTTTATAGGGAACTGTGCGGGCCGGGTCAAAACAGTGGATACTTTTGCCATTTTGGTCCGGGTCACCCGACATTCGCTGCGGCGAATGACTGTAGTTCGCTGCGGCGAATGAATTTGGTCACTCGTCGCAGCGAATGAATTAAACACCATTAATTAGCCGCGGCGAATGGAGAGTCTGATTCGTCCCAATGAACTCGCATGGCGTGTTGACTTCTTAATTGTTGACTACTTTGGTCCTACAAAATACAACCCATTTGCAGTATCAATTGTCCCGATAAAGATTATGCGAATTAATGACAAATGACAACAAAATACTGACAATGTGCAATTTATCAAAACTCAATGTGCGGGACCAAAATAAACATAAAAATCATAAATCAGGAGTCAACAGATGCATAATTACTAAAGAAAACGGGCCTAATTTATAGTATAAATTTGGTCCAATCAAATTCCCCCACACTTAAACCTTTGTACTCCTGAACAAAGCTTATAAGAGTCAAAAAGGTACAAGAGTAAAAGAAAATTCTGCCCATGTTCAAACAATAACCAAAATTGACTCAATCCACTTTATCAGAAGTCGAACGCAACAAATTGAAAGAGTGCTAATAAAACAAACATTGAAAGAATTTAAGCACAAGAGATTGAACAACAGAGAATCACTCAGGATATGGTGTTTACGCTCAACTCACTTGTATAGTAGGGATATTTTTCTCTCAATCTACTTAATACATCTCCTACCATAGGCTTGTATCAATTTTATTTCTCCACTACAAGGACTATCAATTTGAAGATCAAGAGGTCTTTAAGGGTTGTAATGAGCGGAAGGCTAAATGAATGGATGATGTGAAAGAAAGAAAAAAATATGAGCATGCGCATAAAGTGAGGAATCGATGTCAACAGCAAAACTAAAACACTACACTAAAATAAATTGAATACACACACTTTTTTTTTTTAATTGTGGCTATCTCATTTTGAGATGCTAATCCCTTTTTGGGATACAACACATTATTATCTCTTTTTGGGATACACAAGACTAACACTTTTCCATTTTCCAATATCTTTTTTTTTAAACCAAACATGACTCTCGACATCATCTAAGAATGTATGCAAATGCTCATAGAAAAGGCTCAAGGGCTAGCAAGAGGAAAAAGTGTTTAAGGGTTGGTGTTTGGGGAAAGAGTTGAAAGAAAGAACGCTCTATCATATCCACAAAAATCTAGTCCATCAAGCTTTGAGTAAAAATTGACACAAGTTCTAGAGAAGAATGGACTAGCGGATGCACACACAAAATATAGAAGAAAATTTGGCTCGAATATCCTTCCAACAAGGTTTTGTCTCAATGATCAATCTCAAGTCTTAAAACTTAAAATGCTACCTTGTTAGCATGCTCCCATTTACTTAGTTTTGAAAACTTCAAAAGTTAAAATTTTGTCGATCAATTATCGTTCGAAGAATGGAGAGCATTTTACAAAACTCAAGTATCAAGTTGAAACTTATAAATGCTTTGCATGCAAGGCACAAAAGAACAAGTGCAGAAATTGTTTGATTTGGGGACCAAATTTATCGATTAAAGCGTGGCCACAAAATTATGCATAATGTTCTAAAGGTGTACAATGCAAAATATAAAGGGAATGGCTCCCCACACTTAAACATGGCATTGTCCACAATGGCAAAAATAGTAGGCGTAGAGGAGACCATAAAAGCAGATAAAATGTAAATGTGGATATATCCTTAAACTCAAAAAGTGTGGGCGAAATGAAGAATCCGAAGAACAAAAGACATTAAGAAGCAGAGAATTCAGCAAAACAAAAACAACATGTTAATCTAAGCAGGAGGATCATCCTCGAGGCGGTTCGGGAGGAAAGCGGCACGAGGAGCACGAAAAAGGAGGTGAGGTGGAACTAGGCGAAAAGGTTAGGAGCAGCCGTGGACCGGAGGCGGAACAGGTAACGAAGATGAAGGGTAATCATGTTACGTATGGGCGGAAAGTCTCACGGTCAGCCTCCGGTTGAGTCTCAAGACGACGGATTACGCCAAAGGTGGTCACCTCGGAGGAGCTGGGCAATCGCAGGAGGAGGAGATTCACGAGACGAAACCGCAGAGGGGCAAGAGGGGAGGTTTCTCGCTGCTGCTAGCATTGTGAGTGTGAGACATGGTCCCGCAATTACAATTAATGAAACAAAATTTAACGAGCAAAATCACATTGAATCACCCGAATTAGGTCCGCGAGCATTTGTTGCGATTTAACAAGAGCGTTCATTGCGGCGAATTATGAACTTCGTCATGACGAACAAGAAGGATCGCCACGGCGAATTATGAACTTCGTCGCGACGAGCGGTGGTTCTGTATCCACATGGGCGAACAACGCTTCTCGATACCCTAACTAAACATTACCAATGAAAATGAAAGTGAACAAAGAGAGAAATAAAAGAAAAGAAACTACGAGAGTCGATTAGGAGGAGACTTTGAAGGAGATGTCTACGGAGGAAGGAGACAACTTCGATAGAGGCGTGAAGAAACAAGAGACCTGAGCGAGAGAAAGAGAAAGAGGGAGAAGGAGAAGAAATAAGGTTGTAGGCAAGCAGAATGAGCGCGAGAAGAAAAAAGACCAAAAGGGCCTCGGATAAAAGAGATGTCCAACGGTCTAGAGGGTAAAGATGTCCGTCTTCGCCATGACGAAGCGATCGCTAGTGGCGTAACAAAACAGAAAACCCTATATTAGCCGCGGCGAACAATGAGATTCATTGCGGCGAAAAGCCCAAAATATCCCACATTTTAACCAATAACTTCAATTTAATCATTCCTTAACAAACTAGGAAGATCCTAGAGCTGACAAAAGGGAAAACTTGATTCAAACTATTTGTAATAGAACAGCAAATCCTACCTAACTACATCTAAGTCTATTGATTGGGTCTTTCCTCCACATTTAAACAATGAATCACAATGATAAAAATTGGCAACAAAAGCAGAGACATATAACAGATAAACAAGTGAGGGAAAGAAGTAACCTGATAATTACAGTGGTTGAGGAGTCCCATGATAGAGCTTGAGCAGATGTCCATTGACCTGAAATCGTGCGCCAGTTTGTTCCTGCAAAAGTTCTATCATACCAAAATTATGTACTTTAACTACCAAATAAGGTCCTTCCCAACGATGATTGAATTTGCCAGGTTTGAATGTGAAGCGGGCTTTATACAAGAGCACTTTGTCGCCTTCCTTAAAAGTCTTCGGAGAAGCATTTTGTCATGTATCGCTTTTGCCTTTTCCTTGTAGATGAGAGAGTGCTCATATGCTTCAATCGCACTCCTCTAATTCTTGCATTTGGAGTTTCCTTTCCATTCCGATAGGTCAAAATCCATGTTGCATTGTTTACCGCCTAATAGGCCTTATGCTCTAGCTCCACAGGTAAATGACAGCCTTTCCATAAATCAACCGGTATGGGGACATTCCTATTGGGATTTATAAGCGCACGATCGCCCAAGTGCTTCCTCTAAACGCAGACTCAATCCTTTTAGAGGCTTGACTATCCTTTCCAAAATGTGCTTAACCTCTCTGTTTGAAACTTCTGCTTGACCATTAGTTTGTGGGTGGTAGGCAGTAGAGACCTTATGGGTAACTCCAAATTTGGAAAGCAAGTTAGTAATAATCCGGTTGCAAAAATGGGTTCCACGATCACTCACCACTGCCTTGGGAATTCCAAACCGACTGAAAATATTGGATTTGAGGAATTTCGTGATCGCTGTAGCGTCATCTTGTCTAGTGGGTATAGCCTCGATCCATTTGAAACATAGTCTACCCTAAGAGAATATACACGAACCCGAACGATGGGGAAGCGGCCCGTGAAGTCGATACCCCAAACATCAAAATTTCGCAGAACATCATTGGTTGTTGCGGCATCTCATGGCGCTTCCCTAACCTCCAAACGTTGACACTTGTCGACGCTAGGCAAAATGGAAAGAGTCCGAAAAATTGTAGGCGGAAGAATCACGAATCCAAAACTTTTCTAGTGTTCTTCTAGCATCGAAATGTCCCCACAAACCATGGGTGGCAAGTCGATAGTATGTCATTGAATTCTTCATCGGTGACACATCGACGAATCACTTGGTCATGTGATATCTTCAAAGGTAAGGCTCGTCCCAAATGTAATGCCGAGCTTCACTCTTCAATTTTCGAGCTCGCCTCGAGTCATCTGAGCGGGGGTTAAATTTGTCATTAAGTAATTGACAATATCGCATACCAAGGCTCCTCGAGAATCTGCGGCACACAGGATGAGTCAGGAAAAGAATCCAAGTCGGATCGGAAGAGTCCACTCCTTTAGTATTTTGTGGTAGTCTACTCGGATGGTCACTACTTGGTTTGCGGCACTACTCGATCTTTAATCTCAATATCAAACTCTTGAAAAAGCAAAGTCCAACGGATCAATCTGGTTTCGATTGTGGCTTTGTCAAGAGGTACTTAATAACATTGCGTGATCGGTGAAAATGATGACATGGGAATCGAGCAAATCTCGCCGAATTTTTCTAATGCTAAGATTATTGCAAAGAGTTCTTTTGGTTGTGGTGTAATTGGCTTGATTTGGATCTAAAGTTACGGGCGTATGCAATAACTCGAGCTAACTTCTCCTCATGTTGTCCTAACATGGCTCCCCAAACATAACATCACACGAAAGTTCAAAAGGCGATGCCAAGCAGGGCAACGAATAGGAGGAAATAAGTTTAGCTTTAAGTGTATCAAAAGCCTTTTACATGAAGCATCAAACTCAAATTTCTCATCTTTTGCAAAGTTTTGAAAGAGGAAGGCGATTTTGCTAAAATCCTTAATAAATCGCTGTAAAATCTGCATGACCTAGGAATGACTCGATATCTCGGACCTTGGTAGGATAAGGCGGGGAAGCTATGACTTCGATTTTAGCTTTGTCGACTTCAATTCCTTTCTTTGAAATCAAATGTCCGAACACAATACCCTCATTTACCATAAAATGGCATTTTCAAAGTTAAGGATCAAGTTCTTCTCGATGCATCTCTTAAGAACTTTAGTCGAGTTAAAGAGACAGAATTGAATGAATCGCCGTGAACTGTGAAATCATCCATGAAGACTTCCATACTTTCTTCCAAAAATCGCAGAAGATACCATCACACATTTGGAAGGTGCCGGGCATTACATAAACCAAAAGGCATCCTGCGACATAAAGGTGCGAAGGACAAGTAAATGTGGTCTTATCTTGGTCCTCAGGCGCAATGGGTACTTGGAAGTACCCCGAGAAACCATCTAAGAAACAGTAACGCGATTTCCCGGCTAACCTTTCTAGCATCTGGTCGATGAATGGCAAGAGAAAGTGATCCTTCGAGTGGCGTCGTTTAATTTGCGATAGTCAATACAAACTCGCCACGAATTTTGCACTCTAGTAGGGATGAGTTCATCCCTCTCATTTTTACCACAGTGATCCCACTCTTTTTCGGAACCACATGAATGGGGCTGACCCATTCACTGTCAGAGATCGGATAAATAATCCCGACCTTATGACTTTGTGATTTCCTTTTTTACTACATCCAGGATTAGTGGGTTTAATCTTCGCTGGGGTTGCCTTACTGTCTTGGAACCCTCATTCAACAATATCCTATGAGTGCAAAGGGCCGGGCTAATCCCATGTATGTCTGCTAATGACCACCCTATTGCGTGCTTATGCTCGTCAACACTTTCAAAGTTGCTTTTCTTCAAGCTCGGATAAAGAATTTGCAATTATGTGGTAATTTATTATTGGGCTCTAGAAAAGCGTATTTCAATAGTGAGGTAAGGGCTTTAGTTCTAACTCTGGGGTTGTAAAATGGAAGGACCAACTTAGGAAGCTCGAGGAAAAAAGGTTTCTGCATTTTTCTGGACAATTGAAAGGATCAATCGAAGAATTCCCTTGGGTGCTGAGCGAACACAATTCAAGATTAGATGACTTATCGTGCAGATCCTTATCATAGTTTGATTGAGTAGAAAGAACGCTAAGCATGTTAACACCCAGTAGGGAATAATCTTCATGAGGATGTTTCATAGCTTCATACATGTTGAAGCTAACTTGTTGATCACCAACTTCCATGGTGATCTCCCCTTCCTTCATACTAATCATAGTACTTGCAGTCCGAAGGAAGGGTCGTCCAAGGATCAAGGAAGTGTCCTGCACAACTTCAGAAGACATATCTAGAACGTAGAAATCTGCAGGAAACACTAATCCTTTGACTTGGACCAAGATATCCTCAATAATGCCCACGGGATGTCCGAAGGATCATCGGCCAATTGCAACACTATCGATGTAGGCTTTATGCTCTTCACCCGAGGACCTCATAAATGATTTGGCATAACATTAATCGCTGCTCCCAAATCCAATAATGCTCTCCCAATTGTTACCTTTCCTATAACACAAGGAATGGTAAATGAGCACAGGTCTTGGCACTTGGCCGGATTTGGGGCTTAAATAAAGCCGACACATTTGAGCTCACTTGGACACGTTCGTTGGGCCTAAATTTCGCTTGTTGGTGCGCAGGTCCTTGGATACTTAGCATAGGCGGGCATTTTTTAATCAAATCCAGCAGGGCACGTTGACTTCAACCTTCTCAAACAGGTCAATAATTTCCTTTTCATGTTTTAGCTCATTGACCTTCTTGCTCATCGATATGAGTTCGGAAAAGGAGGTCCCTTAAGTTGACTTCCTTCTTGGCGGGGTCATTTTGCTCGATTTATCCTTATCGGTTCTTCTTCCTAATATGCTCGATGATTGCTCTTTATCCTCGATTGGTGATTGCTTCTTATTTCTCAACAATTCCTCTTCGCGATCACTCTCGATCATGACTTGCTTCTCTCTCACTTGAGGCGCTTCTTCAACCTCAATTTCCTCGGTGCATTCTTCTTCTTGAGAATGTTGAAATGCACTTTCTTTCCACTCCTCAACTCAATTGCATTTAAACTCTTGGGTTAATCACCGTGTTGGAGGAATGGTCCCGCCTTTTAGCTTGGTTGTCACTCAAATTATTAGACAATTGAGTGACATATGAGTTCAAGTTCTCGGCCTTGGTTTCCCATTGATCCATGCGTTTCTCCAAGGCACTAAAGCGGGCAGCATTCTTAGTTGAGTCTGTTGGGTGAGGTTTGCGATGGCGTTGAATTGATTTCTTTGTGGAAGTTCGTTCCTCTTTCATCAACGTCATCATACCATGCGGCAGCTTGGTTGGTGTCCTCCTTGGGTGGCGGTGGTTGTTGCCTTTATCAACGCTTGTTGATCTGGGCTGGTTTGTAGATTGTCGGCTCCACTCCCTTCTTTGAAAGCGGTTGGGTGCTCTTTCGCGTTATTCCTCAACTAAAATTTGGGTGGGATCTCCATCCCTCATTATATGTGTTGGAATACGGGTCCCATTTTCGATCCTGTCTACCTTGATACATTGCTGAGACTTCTTCATATCTGCCAGGACAAACACTTGAAATGTGCATCACTGAGCCACAAGATTCGCAACTAGGTGCGACTAATTCAGTGGAAGGTGATGGGCGATGCACATTCAAATTCTTGACTCGCGTGATTGAGGATAGCGGGAAGTTATCCGATGTTCAAAAGAATCTACCTTCGATTCGGGCTCTCCATCCTCTTAGTTTGAGCTGACATGGCTCCCACTTCATTCACATTCCTGGAATCGCGGACACTATACTGTTGATGATTCAGGGCCATTCTCTTAATCAAGGCCCAAGCTTCTGGCGCGGTGAGGTCAATCAATGAACCTCCCGATGCAGCATCCAACATCCCTTTCTCTTGATTCTTCACCCCATCATAAAAATATTGAACGCTTGTTCATCGGGGATCGATGATGGGGCACCGAGACAACAGATCTTGAAATCTGTTCCAAAATCATCTGAGGACTCGTCATAATCTTGTTTGGCGAATATATCTCCTTTCTCATCGACGGCGCCCTAGAAGTCTGGAAAATACTTTTCGGAAAAGCTTTCCGTAAGTTGGCCCAATTGTGATAGGCATTCGCAACATGCCTTGGGAGGCTCATGTACCACTCCCGGGCCTTTCCTTCTAACGACAAATGGAAGACTTTCCACAGCACCTGGTCCAGATGTGCTCCTACAGGCTTCATACTCTGACAGATCATGGTGAGGGCCTGAAGATGCATGTAGGGTCCTCTCCGTTAAACCGTGAAATTTGGGAGAGAGTTAATCAATAAACCTTTGACTTCGAAATTTACATCGAAGTTAGGGCAGGCAGCAGTGAAAGGATCGTAGTGTACGTCCGAGGTTGTAGCTTCTCGGATGGTCCTACGTCTGATGTTCGCATTGTTGTCATCTACGCGTTCCTGGTCACCGTTAAGACCGTGATCTCCATCTCGGGGTGGTTGACCGGGATATTCTTGTTGTTCAGCCATCTCAGATTCTAATCGATCTAGTGTTCTAAGTCTTTCTTGCTCTCTCTTGTTCTTCCTAAGTTGTACTAAGGTGTCGCTCAATTTCAGGTTGAAAATGAACTAGCCTAAGTCTACGGGCATGCACAAGAGAAGTTCACCTAAGATAGCTCACTAAACCGACAACGGATAGCAAGGCTTCAATTCACTCAAGTTATTGCGGCGTGTAAGAACTTCATTGCGGCGAACCGAATAAATCAGTAATGTTCGTTGCGGCGAATATAAACTTCATTGCAATGACGGATGAACTCATTTGTGATTTAATGAGGAACTCGTCACGACCAAGAAGCCTGAACAAGCAAGGCAAATGTAATTAACTTAAAATTACGCACAATAAACAAGAACAATCGAATAAACACTTAAAACAAAGCGAATGAAATAACAAACAGGATTAACACTAAAAACACTTAAGCGTAATGTAAATTAAATGAAATTATGCAATGCAAACAAAATGCAAACAAAATTAAAATCAAAACAAACATCTGGCTAACCTAGAGAACCAATTAATTTGAGTTCCCGAGAACGGCGCCAAAATTTGATCGGCGGTTTATCGTTCAATATTAAAATCGATCCACGAAACCGGTCAAATTAAATTTATACCAAGGATTGCAATACAGGATGCAACCTCGAATTCGACTCTCAAGGAACCAATGCATCAATTGATCTAGACTAGCCTAATGTTTGAATGATGCATGCAATTAAAGCAATAAAAAGGGGTTTTGGTGATTAATCTAAAATTAAACTAGACCAAAGCAAAGATAAATATTTTAGGATTTTGAAAAGATAAGGCAATTGAAATTAAATGGGACTGAAAACAATTAATAAAACTCTCCACGAAAATGTAGCTCGGGTCATCATCGTTCAAAATAATATCGGGTTTGAAATCCACTAAGTTTGAAAATAAACCTTAATAACTCGTTAAGTCCAAGAATTAATTAATCAACTCGATTAATTAAAACTTGTTAAAACCCTTAGTGTATGCTATGAATGATTAATGCAACAAATCATTTGAATAAAAACACAACCAACTTAATCAAACACAACTAAATGATTAAATTAATTGATGCAATCATCCAACCGATATACATGAACTCCATGTATTTAAAAACAGCATTCAACAATAATCAAACATTAACACAAATCAAAGTTTAACATCCTACTAAACTATAGCAAGACTCAATCGGTTATACATCGTAATAATACCAACTCGGATCGTTACAAGTTCATAACCGAAATCTAAAACGATGTTGATTACCCTGAAGCTCGAAGAACTCGGACCTTTGTTACATTTCCGGAGACTAAGAGTTTAGCCGCTCATGACTCGGATGACTCCATCTTCTTTGGAGAATCACCGATAGTCATGATCGGACGATTTAACCGGAAGATGAAGGCAATGAACGTGGAATCTTTGGAGATGAAAAAGATGAAGGCGGTGAGCGCCGTCTGCGATCGAACTCGAAACAAACACAATATAAAAACTATCAAAACTAAAGCGAGAAGAAAAAGGAAACAAGCAGAGAAAATAGTGAGCGAAGAACAGCGGAGAAGGCGAAGAAGAAACCTTTGTGGCGGCCGCTTTCATTTGCCCTAAATGGTAAGGTTTTATAGGGGCTATGCGGGCGGGTCGAAGCAGTGGATACTTTTGCCATTTTGGTCCGGGTCACCGACATTATTGCGGCGACGATGGTAGTTTATTGCTGGCGAATGAATTTGGTCACTCGTCGCAATGAATGAATTAAACACCATTAATTAGCCGCGGCGAATGGAGAGTCTGATTCGTCCCAGCGAACTCGCGGCGTGTTGACTTCTTAATTGTTGACTACTTTGGTCCTACAAAATACAACCCATTTGCAGTATCAATTGTCCCAATAAAGATTATGCGAATTAATGACAAATGACAACAAAATCTCGACAATGTGCAATTTATCAAAACTCGATGTGCGGGACCAAAATAAACATAAAATCATAAATCAGGAGTCAACAGATGCATAATTACTAAAGAAAACGGGCCTAATTTATAGTATAAATTTGGTCCAATCAAGGGGTCAAGGACAAATCTATGAAAAAGAAGGCCAAAGAGAACATCAAAGGAAAGTGTTTCCACTGTGATGAGATGGGCCATTGGAAAAGAAACTATCCAGTCTACCTAGAGTCCCTCAAAAGCAAACAAGGTATGGGCTTCCTAAGTTTATTAGGAACTAGAAATATGGCAGATTTATCTACTTCTTGGATATTAGATTCAGGAGCCAATAACCATGTTTGTAATTCTTTGCAGGGGTTCCAGCAAAAAAAAAGACTACCTAAAGGCCAGTTTCAGGTCAAGATAGCAGATGGTTCCTTTATCTCAGCAGAATCAGTGGGAGTAGTTATCTTGGACTTTCCTAGTGGTCATAGGTTATATTTGGAGGATGTTTATTATATGCCAATGATTGTACGAAACATGATTTCTGGTTTTTGTCTAATAAAATTTGGTTATTCCTTATATTTTGAAAAGGTTGTTTCAATATATGAGAATAAGGATTTTATTTGTGGTGCAATAACTAAATAGGGATTGTTTTTTATAGAACCTATGAAAGGCTCACTAAACACTACAGAATTGATAAAACCCAAACAATCCAAAATCTCTAACATTAATTCAAAGTATATGTCACACTTAAGAACTGGTCATAGCAATCAGAGAAGACTTGACAAGCTGGTAAAGGATGGGATCCTTATGGGCTTGGATAATGACCCATTACCCACCTGTGAATCTTGTATTGAAGGAAAAATGACCAAAGCCTCATTTCCTTCTAAAGGAAATAGATCTGAATCCAAATTAGACCTGGTACATGTTGGACCAATGGTGGTTGACAAATTAAATCCCACTTATGTTTTGATAATAATAAAATGTATAGAATTGGTTAAGAAATTATTTCAGGTATTTTGGGATTATTATTGTGAAAATCAAGATGGGCAAGTGATTAATCATTAAGGAATTAAGATGGAAGCTTCCTTATAAGTGCAAGAGACATTAATAAAGAAGATTATAGAAGATTTGATTGGATATTATCGTTGAAGCCTACATAAGTTGACCAGAACATCATAAGTCGACTAATATATGAAGATCTGTCAACACAAGTCAACTAATAGTACATAAGTCAACTTATCGAGGACCACAGGTCGACTTACATTGCATAAGTCGACTTATTGAAGAGCGGAGATGAAATTTTACGTAAATCGTTGACACAATTCGACTTATACACTCGACAAGTCGACTTATGGGTACAATAAACTAATTCCAACGATTCAATTAGCCACAAATGGAAAGGAGGATGTTAAGGAACGGTCATACCAATTAGACAACGGCTATATGGGTTCCCAACAACTATTTTTCTTCAAATATAAGAGTGGTTGATCAAGGAAAAAGATTAGAGAAGTTCTACAAGAAAAATACTCCACTATTGCTTCGTATTTTGCCCACTATTGCTCTTATCTTGTCACACCATTGTATTGAGCTTTGTTCTTCAATGTTTATATTATTTCTCTTACAATTTGAGTGACTAGTGAAAAGTCACTTGTGAGGTAGGATTTGTGTCGAAAGACAAATCAAGTATAAAGGTAGCTTGAGCCAGAAATGAAGTGGTGTTGGTAGGATTTGTGCCGGAAGACAAATCAAGTGTAAAGGTAGCTTGAGCCGGAAATCAAGTGGTGTTGGTAGGATTTGTGCCGGAAGACAAATCAAGTGTAAAGGTAGTTTGAGCCGGAAATCAAGTGATGTTGTAAGAGTTCACACTAAACTAAAAAGTGTGCAGTAAAGTGGTTTACCAAATCCTAAGTGGGAGTTTAGGTAGAGGACGTAGGTCTTAGCACCGAACCTCTATAAAAATAGTGTTTGCTCTTCTTCCCTACTCTATACATTTAAATTTGTTTAAATTGTTTTTTTGTGAATTAACTTCTGATTTTATTTTAGAAAAAGCTCAAAGATCTATTCAACCTCCCTTCTAGATCGCTAACAATTAGTATCATAGTAGAAAAATCCAGGGATGGCGCTAAGCTTGACACACAACAAACTAGAGGAAGAAGGTAACACAAATTATCGCCCTCCTTTGTTTAATGGTACTAACTACTCTTATTGGAAAAATCCTATGAAGTATCATATTATAAGCGAAGGAGTAGAATATTGGAAGATTATCATCTTCGGTCCACATGTTCCATTAAAAAAAATGGCGAGGTGAAAACGGAGCTGGAATATGATGACAATGATTGGAAGCAAGCCTACATCAACGCTAGAGCTATGAAATTGATATATTGTTCTCTCACGTTTGAGGAGAGAAATCGAGTGAACTTGTGTACTAGTGCTAAAGAAATGTGGGAGAGACTACACATCACTCATGAAGGAACCAATCAAGTTCGAGAGACAAAAATCAACATGCTTCTCCTTGACTATGAAATGTTTGTCATGAAGGAAGGTGAGTATATTTCCACTATGCTTGATCGTTTTGCAGAAATCAAAAATGGATTAGGAAACCTTGGAAAGCATTTGACGGATAGTGAAAAGGTGAAAAAGATTCTACGATCACTACCGAAAGAATGGGACTCTCAAGTTACCGCTATTATGGAATCTAAGGATCTCAATTAGTTGGAATTCAACGCCTTGGTGGGATCACTTATCAACTATGAGATCATTCTCAAATCTAGAGGAAGAGCTAAGTCACAAAAGTCAATTGCTTTTAAAGCTAACACTTCTTTTGTGGATGAAAGTTATTAAAAATTAGATGAGGAGGAAGAAGATGAAGAGCTAGCAATGTATGCTAAAAACTTGAGAAAATTTAAAGGACTACTTAAAAATAGGAAGAGAGAATTACGTGGCGGAGGAAATGAAAAGTATGACAAAGGGAAAAAGAAAGCTAGCCTAGTAGCCACTTGAAGTGATGATGAAGAAGCATACCAAAGTAATGATGAAAACAACTTAGCATTTATCGCAAATAGCTCCTCAACAAGTAATGATGAAGATGAGGTAATTTTCATTGATAAATATCTTATAGATTCTTTTAATGCTTTACAAACCGATTTTGAAGAAGCTATTGAAATCAACAAGAAATTGAGAAAGAAAATAAGGGAATTGGTTGCTGAAAATAATGCTTTACATGAGATTATTGATGATTTAGATTGTCCTAAGGAAGATCATTCTGCATGTCTTGTTGAAAAGGAAAATCTTATTTGTGAGCTTGATAGACTTAGAAAGGAATTTTCTTATGTGGTTGAAAAATTTGCTGGTGGGAATGAAAAGTTTGAAAAATGTTATCTTTACAAAGATATTCAATTTCTAAACATGGTCTAGGATATGATCCACTTGATAGAGATTGTTCTTTGATTTCTAAATTTACTAAAGATGGCAAAGTTGCTAAATGCGCTAGATGCTTAAAAGATGGTGTAGCATCCCGTTACCGATGCGATGAGCATATTGGTACGGGTAGTTCTGTTATTGCATAAATTGTGATCGAGTGCTTTGTGGCCTCTAATTTTAAAGAGATAAATCATTTTTCACATGCATATGCTTAGTGACATGCATTCATGATTGTTCCAGCACTTAAATTGTGATTATGAGTTGAATTGTGAATTTGAGAAAATTGTGCTAGATTTGATTTAAAGTGAATTAAGCGATAATTTGAGTGAAATAGTGGAATTTGAGTGAGAACTAAATTTTGGGAGTTGGAAATTGAAAATTGAGTATAGGATTGTGTATTTTGTATTTTTGAGGAATTATGAGAATTATTCTGGAATTTTTAGAGTTGTGTGTTCGGACCGGGAAAATGACTTAGAGACTGATGATTTTAGATTCCGGTTCCGAATGTGAGTGGCTAATGGCTTGGAAATTTAGATCTGTGAGTTTGAGAATTTTTTTGTGATGAGCCATGTGAAATTTAGAGACTGAGATTAAATGAAATTGAGGACTATGATTTATAGGTAAATGGACCCTTTATATATAGTTATAAGTTCAAATCTCCTTTCATAAAAGCTTGGAAAACCTAAAACTCTTCCTTCTTCTCCTCCCATCGACGACATTGATCTTCTTCCTTGGAGAGTTTGCTTGCTGCCTTTCCTTTGTGGTTGGAGAGTTGCTAGAAGCTTGGAGTGGTTGATGTTTGGCTTGGTTATGGAGAACCATCGTTGGTGTTAGAGCTTGAGAAGTTTTCGGAAGTTTTAGGTTTTTGGATTGATCTTGTTGGACCCCGAATCCGGAATCCAACTCAAACCAAAACCATAACACTTACTAACCTGGTTTGATACCGCAGATGCTGGGCCACGCTTTCGAAACCCAACCTCGGTATAAAAATACTGACTTACTGAAGCGTGATCTGCTGAAATCTCTTCTTTCTCTGCTACTAAATATGATGAGCCTCGAACTCGGAATCCGACCATTGAACCAGAACATTGGCGTATATAGAAATACAGATGCATAACCAAGATTTTCAGTCCAAAAATCATACCATAACCATAACTCCCTCAAGAAAACCAAATTCTCACTCAATATCAAAGGATAGAATGCTACAAGCTTTAATGGCATTCCACGCCACAATACAATACCAAGATCGAATATCCGAATATACAAAAATACAAATCCCATAATTCCTGATGCCAATCTAAATTAGAACAATACAATATGTACACAAATATAATCAAAACCTTCACTTCCCTTCACTCGATCTTCTTCTCATCACCTGTGGATGGGAATGAAGGGGGGGTGAGCTTATAGCTCGTGGGTAACAGGCTTATAACGAAGAACAAGCAAAACTGTTGGAAAAAGTTCATTTGTTATACAAAAATCATAATTGGTTCATAAAAAGCTTTGCTCCCAAATTCTCAGTCAAATCCGAAATTCTGAGTTCAAACCCATAGTTGAAAAGTGTCATTGCATAGTGAAAAATAATATCATATCAACACAACATTTTCAATCAATCATCAATATCAAATGCTCAATTTATACACATACTTGACAATTCATAGATGCAATGCACAAAAAAATGGCTCGAGGGTCCATGGAAACAAAAGGGAGAAACCGGAGTTTACACCCTGAACGAAATGAGTCCATTTGGAGCTCATATGCCACAAGCGGGCAGCCAGGAGAAGGCTCTTATCGACGTGCACGTGACGAACGAAATGATTCCACTCTCGCCCAAACAAAGCACATAATGAATTGTTTCATGCTTAAAGCATGTTATCAAAGCTTTTCATTCTTTTCATGCTTTCATTTCTTACAAATGGTCATAATGCCTATCAAGGCAGTTCATAAACATGATCATAATGCATTTAAAATATTTTGTACTCATAATTCATCAGAAACGTTCATATGCTGAAACATGTAGAAATTTTGCAAATCATTTAATAGAAACAAAATGATATTTATGAAGTATTTGAAATCATTCTTGATTTGGGAGAAAACTTTAGTGGCTCATTACTAAATTATAAACATGAAACCCACCTGAATTCCGTTGCTTATCAGATGCCTCTCCTTTTGATCCTCTTGCTTTCATTGATCCCCTTTTTATCAAATGCAAATTTCCTATTCAAATAGGAATACAAATTAAGGATCCAATTATTACATATTGACTAAGATAAATTCTAAACAAACCCAAACTCTCCCTAAAGTCCACACATTCGGGTCACTTTTTCCATTAAAGTCCTCATTGTCTTACGTTTCTATTGTCCTCAAAATCATTCAATAAGGTGCAAAAACCCAAAAAGTTATACCCCAAAACATATTGAGACTATCCTTAAGTTGATACAAGAATCTATACTCAACTTGTGACCAAAATTCAAGATTCTTATAGACTGAATTTCAATTTTATTGCTTCATAAAACTAGTAGTCCTTTATTTCTAGAACACAACGAATCTGAAATCACCTCAATTGGACATCTATACCAAAAGATATGCCCAAAATACTAAAAATCTTATTTTCGAAAAAGCGGGGCTCGCAGAGTCGCCAGTCGCTTCGTCGCAATGAATCTAATCGTGAGCGCACGCGACGCCACGCCGTCGCTCCTCGCGGCGAACAAATGTCTCACGTCATGACGTCTCTTTTCAAGACGTCGCGACGTCCACGGCATGTCTGCGTCATGATTTAATAATGTAAAATCATTTACACGTCGCGACGTGGCTTCTTCCTCACACGCCACGGCGCTATTCATACGCACGTCGCGACGTCTGGTCTGGAGCTCGACTCCGAAACCCAGATTTCTGCAGATCCCAAATTCGATTCTTTCCCTTAACCAAATCCAACACATCTAAACAATAGATCAAGTCTTATACTACATTTTTAACCTAGTAACAGCTAAAAAACATGCACAAATCCATCAACTCACGAAATCTAGCCATTTCTATTATGCAAACCCTAAATCTCCGATTAACACCCATTGCAAACGATTCCAAAGTTAAATCTTACCACAACAAGATAGATCAAGCTTAAACTTACCAGGAAACGTCTTCAATCTGTCGAAAATAGCTGAAATTGCGAAACCCTATTTCTCTTCTCTTCTTCTCCACCGACGGTGCTCCTTCTCCCTCTTCTTTTTCTTTCCTCTTCTTTCTTTCTTTTCTCTTTTTTTTCCATCTTTCTTCTATTTCTAATTTCCTACTTAATTGTAAAATGTCCATTATGCCCCTTTCCTTTAAGCTTAATTCTTATAACTTAAGTATCATGACCAAAATGCCCTTATTCATTCTTACCACTTTTAATACAACCAAACCACATACTAAATTCTACAAGTAGATCCAAACTTTTCATCCATCAACCTTAATTATCCAATAATCTTCTCAATTTAATCAAACTAAGGCAGAAACACATAACTATCACAATTCATGCTTAATGACATCATAAAAAAAATTCGAGGTCTAACATTTCTCCCCTCTTAAAAGAAATTTCATCCTCGAAATTCTTGTTCGATCGAATGTATGAGGATGCTCTTCCATTCCTTCGTTAGCTTCATTACTCAATACTTTTTCCACATGATCGTGGTCAATGATTCACTTGGTCTTTCAACCTCTTAATGGCCATTCACCGCCTTAACTAATTCTTCATTATTCTTGAATCACTTTCAATTTTTCCCACTTCCTAAGTCGATAAACCGATATCATCTCAATCCATGTCTCCTTTTAATACTCGAATATATCACACTTCAATCCAAGACATCTCTTGTCGAAGCACTAACTCATAATAATTTCATAAAACCCAATTCAAAGCGACTTAGCTAATTCTTTGTCTTAACTTGAGCACAACTTGTACCCTATGTAAGACATCCGCACACCTTGTAAGGTGATATCCTCGTAAACAAATTACCTTTCACTTGATAATTCACATCACTTTAATATCAAGACATTTACCTCTTACGATTATCTCACTACATTCTATTTCCTTCGCACGAATCCACCTAATTGGCCCATCCTTCTTGAGTCACTTAATAACACCATCCATAACAATTCCAATATTAGCCTTAGATAACCAGTAGGCCTTACCCATCAACAAAAGCGATGACTCTTTCTATCACCAAACTCCTTATATAAAGATTCTATCGCAATCACCATGACAACGATTGTGATGCTTAACGTCGAATAGAACCATACATTGGTCTCATATTCTCACGAACTCCAAACTAGAACCTTGAAGCATATCTCCGATAGTTAAAACCGTCGACGATTCAAACTTTAAATCACTGGACATATTCCTTTTAGGACGTATAACTTAAATCACCACTTGCACTTGTCTAATAATCTCTTTGTTCAATCATCTTTGCCGAACCACCTACTTTTTGTCTCAATCACCCGGTATCATTTTTCCTACTCAAATTTAAAATGCTCATTCGTTTTCGATTCCTTGGTAAGGTTTACAAGTCCTAAATCCTCAATTTGCACTTTGTTCCTGCAAAACTAATCTTACATTTTCCGTGCCAAATGGCACATCATTGTGCCCTGAAATTTTGACTCCATTCAGCACTCTTTCTTGAGCTTGATCTGATAACCTCTATCTCTGAATTCATACTTCACTACTATGGAATTTTCTATTTAATGCATCTGATTACAACACTAGCTTTACCATTTTTGCACTCATTTGCACAGTCTATCTGCCTGTAACTTTACCCATCGTCTCAGTCTCGCATTCAAATTCTTCACCTCAAAAGTACCGTAATTACATGATCTGCTTATCTGACGCATAGTCAAAATATTTCTGTACATATACTGTATTCAACTTTCCAGCAATCACTACAGCAGCAAAATTCAATTCATGTATCAACAATCAACCTATGAGGTTTTAATTGTCTCTATGCACACGAATTCACTTCACTTGTCTGCTTTGAATTTTATTCTGATCTCTTATGCAACCATCCTTGTATACCATACCACTGAAATTTTCTTACCTTACTCTTTGAATACACTTAACATATCATCGAACGTCGCTTGGATTGCTTTAATCTTTAATACCATAACTTGAACCACCATTGTCAGAACTCCATAAGTCCACAACTGGTTCTAACAATTCCTCAATTAACTAATTTCTCCACGAAACAATATCACCTCTTGTTTTTTTTTTTTTTATTCCCAATTGTTTTACCTTTCGTGACTGATTTTCTCCATTCTTTAGATTTTCTCATAATTTACATTGACGTGCTCTAATGTCTGCTCATTTATACTCGTTGCTCCACACATGCTGGTCTATTTGCAATCTTAACTTCCGGTGCTTGTCACACCTTCATCTGATAACTTGCATTTCATGAACTTATTTACCCATAACATAATGTGAAATTATATACTCCTCATCTTGGCAATTAATACCTTCTCAACTTTAGGAATCCACCCTCTTAGTCGAATCCTTTACATTAAATCAAAAATACATACATTCTCAGTAGTATATTCTACCTCTTTTACTTGAGTCTCCGCTAGGATAGAACTCCAATACTCACTTTCAATCATTACATATTCCTTTTGATCAACTCTTTCATTGATCATTCTTCATATAAACCATCTGATCTGCTTGATCTTGCTACTATCATATATACTATTCCTACAAATCTTTATCAATCACTTGCTATTATCATCACATTATCGCTACCTTTAATCCCTCGAGAAGAACAATTTCTCTCATCTTCGTAGTCGATATTGTTCAAGTTACTCAAAACTCAATGTATAACAAACATACTTGCTATCGTGATATGCTTGGTGAGCATCATCAAAGTCATGTCATTCTATCCACCAACTTACTCCTTCAAATCACTAATTCATATCTTACTTAATTAATACCTTGATCGCCATTGATCTTGATAACAGCAGTTCACTCCTTATCGAACATACTAACACAAAGTTTTATGCTAGTTTTTCCTAAATTCACTTTTTCTCATGCTATATCAATTCATCTTGAGTCAATTACCATATTGAGTACATAGGACTCACTTCCTTGCCTTACAGAAGCTTAATCATTTTTTTTAGGCCACCGATTCGTCAGCACTCTCCTCTCTCGTCAGAGAGTCGGGTGCAACTGATTCTTGCCGAACTCCTCGTATCTTTCTACGAGATGAAGTTCTTCATTCTTTCTCTCATCACGAAAGAGTATCATCATTTTCTCACCTCAAATCATATCCACAAATCAATATTCCTTAACACACTTCACTAGCTAAGGGTCCCATTTCTTAAGGAATCCATATGAACCAATCATCATTTCATACTCAACCTATTGATCTGCCATATTCTTCATCCCATCTTTCAAACTTTTATCTCACACATGGAGATTCAACATCAACTTACCCCAATTCATCACGAAATTCAAATCTCAATTTTGTAACACATTCCTAAAATCAATCAACATTCTTGTCAACCTAAGTCAAACAATCACCTTAGTTCCTCACATAATTCATGAAAATTCCTCCACAGCAAAATCACATTCTCACTAGTCCTTCGGACACTTTACAAACATAAGTACCATGCAAGATCATAATGATGGGCTCGATACCACAAATGTTGGACCCGAATGGAATCCAACTCAAACCAAAACCATAACACTTACTAACTCGGTTTGATACCGCAGATCTTTGGGCCACGCTTTGAACCCAACCTCAGATAAAATACCGACTTACTGAAGCGTGATCTGCTGAAATCTCTTCTTTCTCTGCTACTAAATATGATGAGCCCCGAACTCGGAATCCGACCATTGAACCAGAACATTGGCGTATATAGAAATACAGATGCATAACCAAGATTTTCAGTCCAAAAATCATACCATAACCATAACTCCTCAAGAAAACCAAATTCTCACTCAATATCAAAGGATAGAATGCTACAGACTTTAATGTATGTTCCACGCCACAATACAATACCAAGATCGAATATCCGAATATACAAAAATACAGATCCCATAATTCCTGATGCCAATCTAAATTAGAACAATACAATATGTACACAAATATAATCAAAACCTTCACTTCCCTTCACTCGATCTTCTTCTCATCACCTGTGGATGGGAATGAAGGGGGTGAGCTTATAGCTCGTTGGTAACAGGCTTATAACAAAGAACAAGCAAAACTATTGGAAAAAGTTCATTTGTTATACAAAAATCATAATCGGTTCATAAAAAGCTTTGCTCCCAAATTCTCAGTCAAATCCGAAATTCTGAGTTCAAACTCATAGTTGAAAAGTGTCATTGCATAGTGAAAAATAATATCATATCAACACAACATTTTCAATCAATCATCAAGATCAAATGCTCAATTTATACACATACTTGACAATTCATAGATGCAATGCACAAACAAATGGCTCGAGGGTTCATGGAAACAAAAGGGAGAAACCGGAGTTTACACCCTGAACGAATTGAGTCCATTCGGAGCTCATATGCCACAAGCGGGCAGCCGGGAGAAGGCTCTTGTCGGCGCACGCGATTTAACGAAATGGTTCCACTCTCGCCCAAACAAAGCACATAACGAATTGTTTCATGCTCAAAGCATGTTATCAAAGCTTTTCATTCTTTTCATGCTTTCATTTCTTACAAATGGCCATAATGCCTATCAAGGCAGTTCATAAACATGATCATAATGCATTTAAAATATTTTGTACTCATAATTCATCAGAAACGTTCATATGCTGAAACATGTAGAAATTTTTCAAATCATTTAATAGAAACAAAACGATATTTATGAAGTATTTGAAATCATTCTTGATTTGGGAAAAAACTTTAGTGGCTCATTACTAAATTATAAATATGAAACCCACCCGAATTCCATTGCTTATCAGATGCCTCTCCTTTTGATCCTCTTGCTTTCATTGATCCCCTTTTTATCAAATGCAAATTTCCTATTCAAATAGGAATACAAATTAAGGATCCAATTATTACATATTGACTAAGATAAATTCTAAACAAACCCAAACTCTCCCTAAAGTCCACACATTCGGGTCACTTTTTCCATCAAAGTCCTCATTGTCTTACGTTTCTATTTTCCTCAAAATCATTCAATAAGGTGAAAAAACCCAAAAAGTTATACCCCAAAACATATTGAGACTATCCTTAAGGTGATACAAGAATCTATACTCAACTTGTGACCAAAATTCAAGATTCTTATAGACTGAATTTCAATTTCATTGCTTCATAAAACTTGTAGTCCTTTATTTCTAGAACACAACAAATCTGAAATCACCTCAATTGGACATCTATACCAAAAGATATGCCCAAAATACTAAAAATCTTACTTTCGAAAAAACAGGGGCTCTCACGACGTCAGTCGCTTCGTCATGCGAACGAATCGTGTTTCGCCCTTGGCAAGACGACGCCACGTCGTCGCTTCCTCGCGGCGAACAAATGTCTCACGTCATGACGTCTCTTTCAGACGTCATGACGTCCACGCAAGATGTCACACGTCATGATTTAATAATGTAAAATCATTTACACGCATGCACGTGGTTCTTCTCACTCGCCGCGGCGCTTATTCATACGCACGTCGCGACGTCGGTCTGGAGCTCGACCAAACCCAGATTTGCAGATCCCAAATTCAATTCTTTCCCTTAACCAAATCCAACACATCTAAACAATAGATCAAGTCTTATACTACATTTTTAACCCAGTAACAGCTCAAAAACATGCACAAATCCATCAACTCACGAAATCTAGCCATTTCTATTATGCAAACCCTAAATTTCCGATTAACACCCATTCCAAACGATTCCAAAGTTAAATCTTACCACAACAAGATAGATCGCTTAAACTTACCAGAAACGCCTTCAATCTGTCGAAAATAGTTGAAATCGCGAAACCCTATTTCTCTTCTCTTCTTCTCCACCGACGGTGCTCCTTCTCCCTCTTCTTTTTCTTTCCTCTTCTCTCTTTCTTTTCTCTTTTTTTTTTTCATCTTTCTTCTATTTCTAATTTCCTACTTAATTGTAAAATGTCCATTATGCCCCTTTCCTTTAAGCCTTAATTCTTATAACTTAAGTATCATGACCAAAATGCCCTTATTCATTCTTACCACTTTTAATACAACCAAACCACGTACTAAATTCTACAAGTAGATCCAAACTTTTCATCCATCAACCTTAATTATCCAATAATCTTCTCAATTTAATCAAACTAAGGCAGAAACACATAAATATCACAATTCATGCTTAATGACATCATAAAAAAAATTCAGGGTCTAACAGATCTTCGATTTGGTAAGTTTATTGTGTTTAATGCTATTATTTATGGTTGTTTATGGCATTTAATGTGTTAGTATGGGTAGTAGAGAGAGTTAATGCTGAGTTTAAAGAGTATTAATGGCGGAAAAAACGATCGGAAAAGACGCAGTTCGTTCGCACGTCGCGACGTCTGCGACTGGCCTCGCCGCGACGAGCCAGTACGTGTTCGACGCGACGAGCGGGCCGAGTCGTCGCGACGAGCGTGTGGATATTCGTCACGACGAGCGTGATTCCACGTCGCGACGAACGTCCCTTCCCACGTCGCAACGAGGGGAAATTTTCTGAAGTGAAATAAGTTGGTTTTTGGGACATATCTTAGGGTATAGACCTCCAATTGAGGTGATTCTGGAGTCGTTATGAACTAGAGAAAGAGGTCTATGATTGAGGTAAAGAATAAGAGTCGAATTTTAAATTAGCGAGTTCTCAACAATAGAAAGAGAGCTGATTATGGTTCCTATAGTGACCTAAGAGTTATGTATTATCAATTGGAGTTATCATTGGGGACTTAGTGAAGGAAATTGACTTAGTGAATAGTGAATTTTGGGTTGTGAAGAGAGAGATAGCAGTTTTGGATTGAGCGCTGGAAAATCATGATCATGCATCATATAATTTCAAATTAAGACATGTGCATTAGTGAATTTAATTGATTGAGCATCTAGTGATGAGAATTCGTTTGAATTGTTATAGAGGCACCGTTGGATCGACAGTCCACGGATATCGCTGGGACTTCCAGGCAGTAGCTCGGAAGTTACAGGTGAGTAACCTAGTTGGTTCCTCGATCTTTGTGTGATAATATGTGCTGTGAACGTGTGAATTAATTGTCAATATGAGTGATTGTGCGGAATGTGTTGCAAATGTGAATACTTGTGATTGTGAATCAGTGTATAGAATTATGAGTAAATGTACTAATTGTGAGTGATTGTGCGGAATGTGTTGCAAATGTGAATACTTGTGATTGTGAATCAGTGTATAGAATTATGAGTAAGTGTTTTGATCATGACAAGCGAGTGAAGTGATATATGTGTATATGTACTAGTGACTGTGCAAGTGTTAGTGCATGCTAGGCATGATCATAAGTGGTAACTAAACAGTTGTGACTGAAGCATTTAGTGAGCCGAGCTTTAAGCTCGATTATCAGTGAATGGGCCTAAGGCCAAAAAGGGAATAGTGCATACCCAGAGGGCTCTCCTATCCCTAATGAGAGCGGGCAGTGGTGCATACCCTGAGGGCTCTCCTACTTGCCGAAAATGTGATCATTGTGAAAAGTGCCCGAATCGGGACAGTGTTAACGCTCAGTCATAACAATGACATAAAATGAGAATTTGTATACATTATGCATCTGACTGTGTAGTGAAATAAGAATGTGTGTGATATATGAAAATTGTGAAGTGACATGTCTGAGCTATGTTATTGTATAAATGTGTAAATTGTGTACAGTGTTCTAAAATGCGTTAAAGTGTACTATGCGATATATTATGTGCATATGCATGAGTTGGGTGAACCATCGATGATGGTTTCTCATTGAGTTCACAAACTCACCCAACATTGCTAATATTTTTCAGGACAGCGTTAGTAGGCTTTTAGCTCCCGGGTTAGAGTTTTCCTACAGTGCGAGTACTTGGACAAGTGAAGCGATGGCACACAGGTCGGTCAGCTGGGGCGATTTTTGGATGACCTAGTATAGACATTTTTATCAGCTCCTTTTTGGGTTATTATATTGAGACTTTAGGGGACTGATAGACTTGTCTATATTTTGGATTGATATTAAGAAATGAAAGATTATTGTTGTGGTTTTAAATTTTAGTGATTTGCGTAATGCAGTTTTATTGTATTGATGCCATGCGAGTATTTAGTGATAGTTGCCAACGTAGCACTTCCTTGCTGTAGGATAGGCGTCGGAACGATCCACGGGCGTCCCGGTGCGTACCCTACGGTGAGGGGGCGCTATAGATGGTCATATAGAAATTGCATGCAAAAGTATTAGAAGATGCATTAATGTGAAGAAAATCTGGGTAGTAAAAGGTGAAGTGAATCACACGTTAATACAATACTTAGAAAATGATATAAGAATGCACGAGAAGGGGGGGTTGAATTGTGTATTCCCCATTTTGAAAAATCTTTCAAAACTGTTTGTTAGAAATAAAATTCTTTACCAAACTTCCGATAGATTCTAATTAATCAAAACTTTTGAAAAACCTTGTTTACGAGTTAAGTACTGATAAAACTTGAATCTAAAATATAGAGATATAGAGTGAGAGTAGTTGACACGAAGATTTATCCTGGTTCACTCTAAACCGTGGGCTACGTCCAGTCCTCAGAGTTCCTTCAGAGATTTCACTATCACTTCAATTTTACAAGTATTGTTGGGTCCCGATCCGGAGACCGGCGCCCCAACCCAAAAACGGAAGACGAAACGAATACGAACCAATATGAATCGAATCAAAGCAAGGAAACGAAACATAAGGCGAAATCAAATCAGATACGAAGCAAACTTCGGATCACAAAGCTCAACAAATCATTAACGAATCGAAAGCAATTTCTGATACGTAACAAAACAGAGCCGACATCCGTGAACAAGTATCAAAGGAAGCGTTTGCGTTGGAAACCTTAAGACTATCAGTCAAAACTAATCCAATCCGTGTACATTTTTTTTCTTTCTTTCTTTCATTTTCATTCCATCTCTTACAAGTGACTTCAATATCCTCAATCCAATAACATTCACATACATTCGCACTATCCAACATCCAATACCCGTTCATTCACATTTCTCCATATACAAATCATGCTTATATCTCAGTTGGACATACACAAGTTATATAACATATCCATGTGCAATACCATAACTCAATAGCCTCATCCAAACCTCATAAATACAATTACGATTTATACACCATTTTATAAATCAAAGCTTTATACAAATCATAGTGGCATTTTCAAGCCTTATACATTACCCATAACCCTAAACCAAAGTATACAATACACAACAATTCTAGACTTCTCAGCAACCATTTAACTTACCAATAATACATTATAAACACATGCAAATAGAAATCTTCATTTTCTTTCACCCGATCTTCTTCTCATCACCTGTGGATGGGAATGAAGGGGGGTGAGCTTCACAACTCGTGGGTAACAGTTTATAACAAAAATATAAACAAAACCCTTGAAATTCTTTTTCTTTTCTGGTCTTAGAAACCATTGTTTTGAAATCCGTAAGGCACATTTTCCAAAAGTTCTTTCCTCGTCAGATTCAAAATCGCAATTTACAAAACATATGATTTTAGGCTTTCACCATAAACCAATAAGTTTATAAAACATGAATGCATCAACTTGACAATTCATAGATGCAATGGCAATCACATAAGCAATGCACAACAACACATGGCTCGAGAGTTCAGAACACGACGGATAAGCTCAAGTTTATACAGTAATCTATTCGAGTCCTATTTCTCAGATCTCGTGGCCTCAAGCGGCAGTGGGAAGAAGGCTATAATTTTCCATACGTCGACGCACGTGACTATCCATCCGTAACTCTCTCGCCCACACAAAAGCATATAAGCAATGCTCAAGATCATTTATCAAAATGATATGCTTCCGTTTTCTTTTCTTCTTTCCATTCAAATCACAATGCCATGGCACACTCCAATGACATAACATTATCACATCAATAAACATATTCAATCTCAATTCAACAATGTAATCACATATGGATCAACATCAGAACGATGAATGCGAGTGATTTCTTCAAGACATAAATCAACGTATGCAGGTTCATAAAACACATTATTTAATTTTTTATTTTATTTTATTATTATTTTATAAATCTTTTATTTTCTTAAAAACATTCCGAAAACATTTTCATAACATATCAAATTAAATTAAAATAACGAATTTAACAATTTACTTAAATTTCTTAAATCCAAATCATGGAAATAAATTTCAAAATCTTTCTTCATTTCTCAATTCATTTTAAAACTCGTAACCCTTTTTCCAAAAATATTCAGAACAATAAAATTCAATACTTTCTCAATTTTTTTCAATCAATCTCCCAAATCATTTCAAGACAAGAAATTGGGCCTTCAGGTCATTTTTCAAACTTCAAAATTTTCTTAATTTATCAAACATTAAAAACTTGTATAAATTCTTAAAAGCAGTTTCTAAAACCATTTCAAACACCTTTCAAAATCGGACTTTTCAACATTTAAATAAACCTTATTTTCTAAACAATTTCAAATGCATTTCGGAAATCACACTTTGTCAAACATTTTTATAAACAAGTTTGGAAATCGTAACCCTTTTCAAACACTTTTATAAACAATGTCGGAAATCATAATTTTTTTCAAATACTTTTTATAAACATTAGACATTCGAAAATCGAAATCTTCCAACCACTTTTATAAACAACATTTTCTAACTAATTTCGAAAGTATTCGGAAATCATAAATTTTCAAACATTTGCATAAACCATTTTCTAGACAATTTCAAAACATTTTTAGGAATCAAAACTTTCAAATATTTCCATAAACAATATTTTCTATACACTTCCGAATTTATGCGGAAATCACAAGTTTTCAAATTTTTACATAAAACCATATTTTATAAAAGCTCTTAAAACTAGTCGGAAATCATAATTTTTCAAACCTTTATCATATTCAAGCTCAATATCATTTATTGAATGCTCTTTCTTTCGAATATACGAAATGCCATGGAATCTTTCGAGGCATAACACAAATGTATTTTGCAATTCATCAAAAGCTCATGTATGGAATCAATGATGATTTTTCAAATCATTCACACAATGATGCAACACTTATGATGCGATTGAAATCAGAAAATCTCTTTATTTAAAGAAAGCAGTAGTGGCTTATAAATTCTATTATAAACAGATACCCACCTCGATTCGATGCTAGAAAGTTGTTCCTAGCTCCAATTTGTCCATTGGTTCCTTCTTTCTTCCAATTTAACTTCACCTAAAGCAATTTCACCCAAATTCAACATCATAAATACCTTAATCCTCAAATTGAACTTAGAAAACATAAATCCCTCATATATTCAAGCTTTCTAAATCACAAATTTCCAAAATCCCCAAATTCTAAATTCCAAATTTGGGCATAAACCCTAATTAATTTCCATCCAAAATTAAACCCATAATACTTAGAAATCAACAAAATTAACTTCATACTCCACAAACCCATTCCATTTTCCATGATTCTAAACCAAAACTTCAAGAGAAACTCAAATCTTAAAAACTACTCTTACCTCATTTCTTCTCCATTTTCGGATTTTCTAGGTTCAAGATGAAGCTCTCTTCATCCTCCACCTTTCTCTCTCTTGGAATGACATTAAAATCTCTCTTCTAGTGGTAGAAAAATTGAGCCCTAGCTTTCTCCCCTTTTTCTCCACCGAAACTTGCTCTCCCTTCTCTCTTCTCTCTTCTCTCTTCTTCTCTTATTCCTTCTTTTCTCTTAAGTTTCGTGGGTTGCCTCTTAAAATGACAGCCCACTTGTTTTTATAGTGCGATGACATTTAATGAATGAGGAATGACCCATAAGTCCCTCCATTTAAGCCTATAAACTTAACCCTTTAAGTAAACTTTCAAAATTACCCCTCCATTGGTCTTTAAAACTGAAATCTTGTCTGATTATTTCGATCAGGTAAATGAAGCCATTTGATAAAACTTTCTTCTAGAGAAATGTTCCTCTATGTCATACGAATCCAACCCTTCAAGAATCGGATCAATCGGAGCTCTATAACCCAAGATATCTCCAAAATACTGAAGTCTGTTTTTCAGACTCGAGGCTGAACACTACACCTAACTTCCGACCTGAATTTGGAAGTCTTAGAGGCTACATTGCTGATCGGTTCCTTCATAACATTTGTAGCCCCATGTCTCTATTTTCATTTGCAAAAAGAATCAAATCGATCGGAGCTCTACCGATCAAGATATCTCTAAAACACTTAACACTGTTCAAACTTTTATAACCGATCAGTTCACGAAAATCCGAGCTATCTTTCTCCATTTAATTCCAAAACTGATCTATGTAGTATGAAAAGATAGAAAATGTCTTAGGAATCCAACGCTTTGAAAATCGACTCAATCGGAGGTCTACACAAAAAGTTATGGCCAAAAGAAGGAAGAGGGGTCAAAAACACAAAAACAGACGATGATGTCAGCACAGACGCAAGTTCGTCTGTGATGACGTCAGCACAGACGCAAAAATTTATCTGTAGTGACGTCAGCACAGATGCAAAACTTCATCTGTATTGACGTCAGCACAGACATAAAACTTAAATGCGTGGTGACGCCAAGATGACGCAAAACTTCGTCTGACCCCCTTCTCCAGAACATCCTCACTTAGAAAGATCATAACTTTCTACTCAGAACTCCAAATTAAACACGGTTTGATTCGTTGGAAAGCTAAGAGAAAAATCTACAACTTTCAAGAAGGAAATTTTGCCAAAATCTATCTTTATCAATTCCAAAATTTCCCTTAAGTCAGAAGATAAGACTTTCATTCCTGCACCAACACTGCACCCAATTCTTAACTTCATGACACTATTTGAGACTCTTAGGCACATAATTGAAATTTGATGTCTTCTTACAAAATGTAGCCATATGTCTCTAGTTTAATCCAAATTAAGAATCATCTCGTTTGGATTACTAGAGAAAACGTTATGGTTAAAATACTAAAACATATTCAGTGAACATTTTTCAGATCACTACCAATCTTGTCTCCAAATCTTTCCTTATCACAACTCATACCAAGATCACTCTTTCTACTCTCTTGTCCAATATTTTCATATTTTATATCAATGGAAAGATAAAACAACCTCTATAATGTTCATGAAGAACTCCAAAGTAACTTCACCCTCTAGTTAAGTCAATCTTTCAATCAATGTTTCTGCCTGTTTAGCAATCACCTAAGCAATATCCAAACTTCAATTTATCATAACTTCTTGCCCCGATATCGAAAAATTGCATACTTTATAGCGTTAGAAATCTGGAAACATGAACTACAACTTTCATTAAGAACACTTTGGCCAAATATATCTAGATCAGTACAGATTTTCCTTTGAAGTTTCTAACACCATTCCAACCCATCAATTTCACATATCAACACATCACCACAAGCTCTTCAACTAAATCCTCTCAAACACAAAACACACAAATCTATACACAATTGATATTCTTACACAATTGATCTTTCATATCCATATATAAATCCATGTCTCATTAACATCATAAGATAAATGTTTATAAAATTAAATGGCATTCTAAGCCATGCTACAACATCAGTATTCAAGTCCAAGTACAAAAGATACAAAACTCCATCATTCTCCACATATGACTGAAATCTTATTCTTGCGATAATCTAACTTAAAACACCACATGCATAACCAACCAAATTATCTTTGCTTTATAATTTCTTCACAATTTTACACTTTCACTTTCTATTTCTTAATTTCAACTTCCATTTCAATCCACTTGAACTTTCATAATCCATACAAATCTATTTGAAACCCAAAGTTATCCAATCAAACAAATCTTTTCTTATCAATTTCCTTAAGGCAAAAATATCTATAACTCCATTCATATACAAAAACTCTTATCAAATTTTTATTTTCATATTTCCAATTTCCACTAAAAGATCGGGGTCCAACAATTCTCCCCCTCTTAAAAGAATTTCGCCCTCGAAATTCCTATCTGAATAATCACCAAGTAACTTATTCTCTCAAATAATCTCTTCAATTAATGATATTCAATCACTTTCTGAACTAATTCCTCATCATACATATTTCTCACTTACTCACAATTTATCACTTCTTGTATCAAATACCACCAAGATCATATCACATCAATAATTCTTATGATTTACAAGTCAATGGTCCAATTCTTAATAACCTTAATATGGATCAATGCCATTCAATTTAATCCTTTTGAACTTCCATATATATATATATCTTTATCATTCAAAATCAACCTATTGATCTTCCATACATATATTTCTATTATTAATCTCATCTTTCTAGCATTTCTCATTTCAGCTCGCAAATATTCAAAATCAATTCATCCTTCACATTAATCTTTTAACTTTCTATACATATATCTCCATCACCATCTCATTATTCAAGTCATCAATGCCCAAAATCAATTCACAAAATTGTCGAAGCCTAATCATCATGAAATTTCACTCTCATTCATTCACATATTCCTAAAATCAATCAAATAATCACCTTTTTTCTTCAAAGCAAACTTATCCACATCAATATCACACTCTCACTAATTCAATCATACTTCTTGTCATCAAAAGCAAACGATCACTTAGCACTTTCTTATAATCTCAATCTTATCCTTACAAACTCTTATCGATTTCTTACTCATACACATACGCCCAAGTAAGATCATATTACTGGGCTCTGATACCACAAATATTGGGTCCCGATCCGGAGACCGGCGCCCCAACCCAAAAACGGAAGACGAAACGAATACGAACCAATATGAATCGAATCAAAGCAAGGAAACGAAACATAAGGTGAAATCAAATCAGATACGAAGCAAACTTCGGATCACAAAGCTCAACAAATCATTAACGAATCGAAAGCAATTTCTGATACGTAACAAAACAGAACTGACATCCGTGAACAAGTATCAAAGGAAGCGTTTGCGTTGGAAACCTTAAGACTATCAGTCAAAACTAATCCAATCCGTGTACATTTTTTTTCTTTCTTTCTTTCATTTTCATTCCATCTCTTACAAGTGACTTCAATATCCTCAATCCAATAACATTCACATACAATCGCACTATCCAACATCCAATACCCGTTCATTCACATTTCTCTATATACAAATCATGCTTATATCTCAGTTGGACATACACAAGTTATATAACATATCCATGTGCAATACCATAACTCAATAGCCTCATCCAAACCTCATAAATACAATTACGATTTATACACCATTTCATAAATCAAAGCTTTATACAAATCATAGTGGCATTTTCAAGCCTTATACATTACCCATAACCCTAAACCAAAGTACACAATACACAACAATTCTAGACTTCTCAGCAACCATTTAACTTACCAATAATACATTATAAACACATGCAAATAGAAATCTTCATTTTCTTTCACCCGATCTTCTTCTCATCACCTGTGGATGGGAATGAAGGGGGGTGAGCTTCACAGCTCGTGGGTAACAATTTATAACAAAAATATAAACAAAACCCTTGAAATTCTTTTTCTTTCTCGGTCTTAGAAAACATTGTTTTGAAATCTGTAGGCACATTTTCCAAAAGTTCTTTCCTTGTCAGATTCAAAATCGCAATTTACAAAACATATGATTTTTAGGCTTTCACCATAAACCCATAAGTTTATAAAACATGAATGCATCAACTTGACAATTCATAGATGCAATGGCAATCACATAAGCAATGCACAACAACGTGGCTCGAGAGTTTCAGAACACGATGGATAAACCGAAGTTTATACTATAATCTATTCGAGTCCTATTTCTCAGGATCTCGTGGCCTCAAGTTGGCGGGCAGCCGGAGAAGGCTATAATTTTCCATACGTCGACGCACGTGACTATCCATCCGTAACTCTCGCCCACAATAAAAGCATATAAGCAATGCTCAAGATCATTTATCAAAATGATATGCTTCCGTTTTCTTTTCTTCTTCCATTCAAATCACAATGCCATGGCACACTCCAATGGCATAACATTATCACATCAATAAACATATTCAATCTCAATTCAACAATGTAATCACAAATGGATCAACATCAGAATAAATGAATGCGAGTGATTTCTTCAAGACATAAATCAACGTATGCAGGTTCATAAAGCACATTATTCAATTTTTATTTTATTTTATTATTATTTTATAAATCTTTTATTTTCTTAAAACATTCCAAAACATTTTCATAACATATCAAATTAAATTAAAATAACGAATTTAACAATTTACTTAAATTTCTTAAATCCAAATCACTAAATAAATTTCAAAATCTTTCTTCATTTCTCAATTCATTTTAAAACTCAGAACCTTTTTCCAAAAATATTAAGAACAATAAAATTCAATACTTTCTCAATTTTTTTCAATCAATCTCCCAAATCATTTCAAGACAAGAAATTGGGCCTTTGTGTCATTTTTCAAACTTGAAATTTACTTAATTTATCAAATATTTAAAACTTGTATAAATTCTTAAAACAGTTTCTAAAACCATTTCAAACACCTTTCAAAATCGTATTTTCAACATTTAAATAAACCTTATTTTCTAAACAATTTCAAATGCATTTTGAAAATCACACTTTGTCAAACATTTTATAAACAAGTTTGGAAATCGTAACCCTTTTCAAACACTTTTATAAACAATGCCTAAATCATAATTTTTTCAAATACTTTTATAAACATTAGAAATTCGAAATCAAATCTTCCAACCACTTTTATAAACAACATTTTCTAACTAATTTGAAAGTATTCTAAATCATAAATTTTCAAACATTTGCATAAACCATTTTCTAGACAATTTCAAAACATTTTAGGAATCAAAACTTTCAAATATTTCCATAAACAATATTTTCTATACACTTAGAATTTATATGGAAATCACAAGTTTTCAAATTTTACATAAAACCATATTTTATAAAAGCTCTTAAAACTAGTCGGAAATCATAATTTTTCAAACCTTTATCATATTCAAGCTCAATATCATTTATTGAATGCTCTTTCTTTCGAATATACGAAATGCCATTGAATCTTTCGAGGCATAACACAAATGTATTTTGCAATTCATCAAAAGCTCATGTATGGAATCAATGATAATTTTTCAAATCATTCACACAATGATGCAACACTTATGATGCAATTGAAATCAGAAAATCTCTTCATTTAAAGAAAGCAGTAGTGGCTTATAAATTCTATTATAAACAGATACCCACCTCGATTAGATGCTAGAAAGTTGTTCCTAGCTCCAATTTGTCCATTGGTTCCTTCTTTCTTCCAATTTAACTTCACCTAAAGCAATTTCACCCAAATTCAACATCATAAATACCTTAATCCTCAAATTGAACTTAGAAAACATAAATCCCTCATATATTCAAGCTTTCTAAATCACAAATTTTCAAAATCTCCAAATTCCAAATTTGGGCATAAACCCTAATTAATTTCCATCCAAAATTAAACCCATAATACTTAGAAATCAACAAAATTAACTTCATACTCCACAAACCCATTTCATTTTCCATGATTCTAAACCAAAACTTCAAGAGAAACTCAAATCTTAAAAACTGCTCTTACCTCATTTCTTCTCCATTTTCGGATTTTCTTGGTTCAAGATGAAGCTCTCTTTATCCTCCACCTTTCTCTCTCTTGGAATGACATTAAAATCTCTCTTCTAGTGGTAGAAAAATTGAGCCCTAGCTTTCTCCCCTTTTTCTCCACCGAAACTTGCTCTCCCTTCTCTCTTCTCTCTTCTCTCTTCTTCTCTTATTCCTTCTTTTCTCTTAAGTTTCGTGGGTTGCCTCTTAAAATGACAGCCCACTTGCTTTTATAGTGCCATCACATTTAATGAATGAGGAATGACCCATAAGTCCCTCCATTTAAGCCTATAAACTTAACCCTTTAAGTAAACTTCCAAAATTACCCCTCCATTGGTCTTTCAAACTGAAATCTTGTCTGATTATTTTGATCAGGTAAATGAAGCCATTTGACAAAACTTTCTTCTACAGAAATGTTCCTCTATGTCTTACGAATCCAACGCTTCAAGAATCGGATCAATCGGAGCTCTATAACCCAATATATCTCCAAAATACTGAAGTCTGTTTTTTAGACTCGAGGCTGAACACTACACCTAACTTCCGACCTGAATTTGGAAGTCTTAGAGGCTACATTGCTGATCGATTCCTTCATAACATTTGTAGCCCCATGTCTCTATTTTCATTTGCAAAAAGAATCAAATCGATCGGAGCTCTACGGATCAAGATATCTCTAAAACATCAACACTGCTCAAACTTTTATAACCGATCAGTTCACGAAAATCTGAGCTATCTTTCTCCATTTAATTCCAAAACTGATCTATGTAGTATGAAAAGATAGAAAATGTCTTAGGAATCCAACGCTTTGAAAATCGACTCAATCGGAGGTCTACACAAAAAGTTATAGCCAAAAGAAGGAAGAGGGGTCAAAAACACAAAAGCAGACGATGATGTCAGCACAGACGCAAAAATTAAATGCGTGGTGGCGTCAAGACAGACACAAAAACTTCGCTCGTGGTGACGCCAAGATAGACGCAAAACTTCGCCTGTGGTGACGCCAAGATGCACGCAAAACTTCGTCTGACCCCCTTCTCCAGAACATCCCCACTTAGAAAGATCATAACTTTCTACTCAGAACTCCAAATTAAACACGGTTTGATTCGTTGGAAAGCTAAGAGAAAAATATACAACTTTCCAAAAGGAAATTTTGCCAAAATCTATCTTTATCAATTCCAAAATTGCCCCTAAAATCAGAAGATAAGACTTTCATTCCTGCACCAACACTGCACCCAATTCTTAACTTCATGACACTATTTGAGACTCTTAGGCACATAATTGAAATTCGATGTCTTCTTACAAAATGTAGCCATATGTCTCTAGTTTAATCAAAATTAAGAATCATCTCGTTTGGATTACTAGAGAAAATGTTATGGTTATAATATGAAGCATATTCAAAGGAACATTTTCAGATCACTACCAATCTTGTCTCCAAATCTTTCCTTATCACAACTCATACCAAGATCACTCTTTCTACTCTCTTGTCCAATATTTTCATGTTTTATATCAATGGAAAGATAAAACAAGCTCTATAATGTTCATGAAGAACTCCAAAGTAACTTCACCCTCTAGTTAAGTCAATCTTTCAATCAAAGTTTCTGCCCGTTTAGCAATCACCTAAGCAATATCCAAACTTCAATTTATCATAACTTCTTGCCCGATATCAAAAATTGCATACTTTATGGCTAGAAAGCTGGAAACATGAACTACAACTTTCATTAAGACCATTTTGGCCAAATATATCTAGATCAGTACAGATTTTCCTTTGAAGTTTCTAACACCATTCCAACCCATCAATTTCACATATCAACACATCATCACAAGCTCTTCAACTAAATCCTCTCAAACACAAAACACACAAATCTATACACAATTGATATTCTTACACAATTGATCTTTCATATCCATATATAAATCCATGTCTCATTAACATCATAAGATAAATGTTTATAAAATTAAATGGCATTCTAAGCCACGCTACAACATCAAGATTCAAGTCCAAGTACAAAAGATACAAACTCCATCATTCTCCACATATGACTGAAATCTTATTCTTGCGATAATCTAACTTAAAACACCACATGCATAACCAACTAAATTATCTTTGCTTTCTAATTTTTTCAAAATTTTACACTTTCACTTTCTATTTCTTAATTTCAACTTCCATTTCAATCCACTTGAACTTTCATAATCCATACAAATCTATTTGAAACCCAAAGTTATCCAATCAAACAAATCTTTTCTCATCAATTTCCTTAAGGCAAAAATATCTATAACTCCATTCATATACAAAAACTCTTATCAAATTTTTATTTTCATATTTCCAATTTCCACTAAAAGATCGGGGTCCAACAAGTATTCTTTGCAAGCCTCTTCAGGTCTCTACAATCAGTATTCTTTCACACTTAGCCTCTGCAGGCTATTTGTAATACTTTTTCTCAGAAAAGTGTTTGAACACTTGTTACAGTAAAATAGCTCTCAGCTAATTAGCACAATAAGCTCGTAGATGTAATTCAACTAATTTTTCAACTCGACTAGCTTTGCTAACTTTGTCTCACCTTGTCTAACTTTGTCTAACTTTGCAATCTTCGACTTCGACTTGTATTTATAGCCTTCGTCTCCAACAGCTTCTTGATTCTTGTTTCTTGAATCTTTAAAGAAACGGTTATTCATTGAGTTACGAATTAACTCGAATCGACTCCTTCGTCTTCTTTTGAATTCGCATCTTCTTTTCTTCGTCAGTATTTTATCGTGTGTTTTCAGATTAAATGCTCGCTTACTATTTCGCCTTCGCTCGCTTTAAAATTCACATCTGCTGCGCTTCGCTTTGCTTAGCGTCTGCGTCGCTATTCTTTTCATCTCAGATCTCGCTTTACTTCGTTTCAGATGTCATTTCCTTCGCTCTGTTCGACTTCGTCTATTTTGCTTTTCTTTTATTGATTCTTTTTTGTTATACATCAAAATCATATCTAAGTAAAGTCATTTGACTTAACAATCTCTCCTTTTGATGATAACAAATTATATACAAAAGAAAACAAAATACAATGTTTTGAAAAGAACACAAAACTAATCTTCGTAACTTCTTCTTTGACTTCTTCCTTTCTTCGCCTACTTCACCACACCTTCTTTCTCGATCATCCTCTTCTCTTCTGCTCATTCTCTTTTCCCCTTGTTCATTCTCTTCTTTTCTTCTCTTCTCCCCCTATTTGTTATAATAAAAAATGATTCACGATGATGGCTCTTTAGCAGTTCTATCATCATCTTTTTCAGATCATTCATCGTCTCTTTGATCTCGTTGACTTCTCCGCGTAATCTACTGAGTTCATCTGGTGAGTCAATCAATGAGGAGGCTTGATAAACATTTACTGAGGGAGGAGTGAACGGTATTGTTGTAGTATAAGCATCAGAGGTCGGAATGTATTCATCATTGATCTCAATAGTTGGTGAACGAATAAACATATCAGCTTCAGGAAGATCTAGGTCAAACGGAGTAGGCAGCATCAGCAACTGCCTTCCTTGCAGGGGTAATGCTTTTCCTTGAATAGACAGTGTATTAGACAAAGGTATAATACGCAGAACTGTCTGAACAAGAAACTCAATAAACGTCCCTATTATTACTCTTCCCCCCACTGGACAGTCTTCTTGCTTGTCAGTATAACTGCAGCTAGCTTCATCTTCATTCTGTGTAGAAGCGCATGCCTCATCAATTCTACGCACTTCTTCTGCTATTTGATCTGCAGACAGATCATCACAAACTTCTTCAGAAAATTGCTTCGACTTCCCCTTAGTCAAATCCAAAGGATATCTAGGCTGAATGTCTGGTGCAACCTTTATTTCGGTCTCTCTCGTGCTCGGAAAAATAGTACACACGACATGTGGAATTTTTGTAGGTATGGCTTGGTAGCAACATCCTCAAAGCATCGAGAAAATCTTTTCATCTTCTTTCAAGAAGTCCCATGTGTCACTATTTATCGACATAGGTTGTACAATGACCATCGCCTTCTTTATCGTTGATCACTGATTGCAATAGCAGTTCTCCTTCTAGTAACAACTTCAACCATTCTGATCTTCAGCTTATGTTTTCTCAAAAACTTATGATAGTTGAATACCATCGACAAGGTTCATCATTATCCGAGTATGATTCTGCTGCTGCCTCTGGTCAGGCTTCAATAGATTCTCTGAATCAGGGCTTTGCTCTCACCGTTCCTCCTGTTGAGCAATGGGATTTCAACCGTGCTCGCTTTCGGTTTTTTTCTTTTGAGCAACTTCAAATGTTTCTTTCTTTCGACTATCTTCCCCAGCAGTTGACACTATCGTCTTCCGACTAATCTTCTTAGTCTTGTCTTCTGCATCAGTCAGTCTTGAAGATTTCTGTACTTGAGATTTTTTTCTTTCAGATTCAGATTTTCTCTTCTTTTCAGTCTCTTTGGCTTTTCTGGCTGTATCCTCTTCCAGAATAGAGACTAAGGATCTTGTTGCTCTAGGTGCACGAGATTGAGAGGATTGTTCCTGACTCTGTTCTCTGGCAATCTTTTCTTCTTATTGCCTTAGAGTCCGAATCCTCGATGATCTCCTCGCCTTCTTCATAACTTCACTAAAAAGAATTTGTCCTTATCTTTTTGGCGCACCTTCTTCTGTCCTCAGAGGTTGACTTACTTCGATTTTAGAACTCGCCTGTTTTATCAGCGGTCTTCTTGTTGTTCTTCTTATTTCATCCGCAAGCGATCTCATACTTTGTTAAGTTCGAGAACTTGAAGTAGGAGTCTTCTTTGAAACACTCTCCCCCTCAGTTCTTGTTCTCCTTGAAGAGTCGGCTTCTTCTTTAATCGTTGTCCTTAGACCCATTTGTCGTATTGTGATTGAATCAATCTTACTTTTCACTGGTACAATCCTTCTATTTCCTTTGTGTAGAAGGATTCCGGATTCCTTAAAAATCCTTGTAAGAAGCATACCGTAAGGATAGCTATTTGTATCCTTCATCCCTTAATCATGTAGTGAAAGATTAAGAAGGGTAAATCAATAGGTCATGATTCAGCAGGTAAAACAAGCATTGTTCATCCAGGGTAGTCACCAAATGTCTTGAACCTGCTCTGGGTAAAATGCAATTAAACAAAATCGCATGAAGAACCCTAGCCTTTGGAACCAAACTAGAGGTCTGAAGTGAATCACACGTTAATACAACACTTAGAAATACAGTAGAATGCACGAGAAGGGGGGTTGAAATGTGTATTCCCCTTTTTGAATATCTTTTTCAGAATTACTTGTTAGAATTAAAATTCTTTATAGAATCTTTATTAATCCTGATTGATCAAACTTTTCAATGCTAAGTATATGAATAGTAAGTAATGATCAACTTTGAGGCAAGATAAAGATAAAGAGTAAGAGTAGTAGACACACGGATTTATCCCGTTCACCCCAAACTGTGGCTACGCCCGATCCTCGTAGTTTCTTCCGAGATTTCACTATCTCTTCAAGCTACATAAGATTCTTTCACGAGCCTCTTGTGTCTCTACAACCAAGATTCTTTCACACTTAGCCTCTGCGCAGTTATCTCAGATAACTTTTCTTCTCAGAAAAATATTTGAACACTTTGTTACAGTAAGATAGCGCTCAGCTAATTCGCACTTGATCGCTTTTTCACTTTGTGTAATTTTTCTAACATTCAGCCAACTCTTCAATTTTCGACTTCGACTTGTATTTATAGCCTTCGTCTCTAACTGCTTCTTTGATTCTTGAATCTTGAATCTTTAATCTTTAAAGAAACGGTTAATCAGTTGAGTTCAGAATTAACTCGAATCGACTTTCGTCTGTTTCTTTTCTGCGTTTGCTTTGCTTTTGCGTCTGCGTCTGCGTCTGACTTTTTTTCTCAACTTCGTCTGTGTTTGACTTTTATCAACTTCGTCTGTGTCTGACTGTTTTCTTGCAACTTCGCTCGCGTACGCCTGCGGTTCGAAGTTCGTTCAGGTATGCATTTTGTTTATCTTGTATATGATCTCTTTGTTATACATCAAAATCATTTTAAGTAAAGTCATTCTCGACTTAACAATCTCCCCTTTTGAATATAACAAATTACATACAAGAAAACAAAACAAAACAAAATTTGAGATGTTGCAAAATAAAAAACTTATCTTCTTCCTTTCTTCTTAAATCATTGTGGTCACACCTTCTTCATCGAACATCCTCTCCTCTTCGTTGATTATCTTCTTTTCCGCTCTCCCCTATTTGTTATAATCAAAATTATTTAACGATTCGGCGCACTTCAAGATTTCGCTATCATCTTTCTCGGATCATTCACCGTCTCCTTCATGTCATTGAGTTCACCACGTAATTCATCGACTTCATCCGTGGATCAACCGACGAAGAGGCTTGATCCGCTTCTACCGATGGAGGAGCTAAAGGAATTGAAGTAGTGTAGGCATCGAGGATGGAGTGTAGTCTTCATTGATCTCAAAAGTCGGTGGACTAATAAACGTTTCAGCTTCAGAAGATCTAAGTCAAACTGAATCGGCAAAGATCAAGAATCGCCTTCCATGCGGGGTAAGGCTTGTGCTTCTATAGGCGGTGTAGTAGTCGAGGCCTAATCGAAGAACTATCTAACGAGGAACTCAGAATGTTCCTCGTTTTATATTTCCCCACCGACGGTGTTTCCTCCGATTAGTGTAGCTGAAGCTCGCTGATCTCGATTCTGCAGGAGTGCATGCTTCATCAATTTTCCGCACTTCTTTCGCAATTTGATTCATGGATGATCATCACTAGCATCATCTTGAGGATACAACTTTTCTTTTCCCTTGTGAAATCTTTTGGAAATCTTGGTTGTATGTCTGTGCAACCATAATTTGTGTTCTTTGATCGGGAAAATGGTACATGGATGGCGGGGACGATTTGTAGGATATGGCATTCAGCAAAGAAATCCCAAGGAGTCATAGAAGATCCTTTCATCTTCTTTGAGTAACTGCCATGTGTTGTGATTAATCACCATAGGTTCCACTATAGTCACTATTTTCTTCATTGGTTGAACACCAATTGCAATAGCAGTCCTTTGTCTGGTAATAACTTCCACCATTTTGATTTTCAGCTTCTGTTTCCTCATAAATCTATGGTAGTTGTGTACCTTCAGACCTGGTCCAACATCCGAGTCTGAAACTGTTGTTGCTCCTTGATGTGCTGCAGTAGACGTCACCTGAACTAGACTTCCATCTTCTGGCTCCTTCTTTAGACCAAAAGGTGTTTCCAGTGTTGGTTCCTCTACTAGCTCCTTTTCTTGATCATTAGGTGTTTCCTTAAACGTGTTTTCTTCAACTGGTTCTTCTTGTTGAACCATAGGGGTTTCTGAATCAGATATCGCTTTCGCTTTCGTTTCTACTTGAATAAAGACATTGATGATGTTTCGTTGACTAACTTCCTCAAGATTGAGATGTTCTTCTTCGACTAACCTTCTTAGTCTTTTCTCTCGCTTGCTTAGTTTCACCGATTTCTTTGCAGGAGATTTTCTTTTATCGATGTTGCTTTTCTCTTCCTCTCGGCCTCTTTGGATTTTCTAGCCGATCCTCTTCCGTATAGAGACTAAGGATCTTGGCTTTGGGTGCACAAGATTTAGAAGTTTCTTCTCGCGCTTTGTTCTCGGGCAATCTTCTCTTCCTGCTGCCTCGAGTCCCGATTCTTGGAGATCTCTTGGCTTTCTTCACAACCTCGCCAAGAGACTTTCTCCTTGTCTCTTTGGCGCACTTTGCTTTGCCTCTCGAGATTGGCTTTCTCCAAAAGAGGACTTGCCATTTTCATGAGAGGTCTCCCTAGCACTCTCCTTAGTTCTAAGAAGATGGCGATTTGATACTTATCGCGATTGAGAACTTGAGACAGAGTCTTCTTCAATACACGCTCCCCTCGGTTCTTGGCTTCCTCAAGAGTCACTTGGTCTCTTTCTACTATGTTCGCACCCATTCGTCGAATCGTATGTGCATCGATTTTGCTTTCACAGAACAGTTAAATTCGATCTGGTGCAGTGCATTTAACATCGATTCCATAAAGATCCTCGTCAAAATCATACCATAAGGATAATTTGTAGTTTCCTTTAACCCCTTAACCATATAGTGAAAGATTAAGAATGGTAGATCTATGGGATTTCTATTCAGAAGAAAGACCAAGCATTGTTCATCTAGAGTAGTCACCAAATGCCTTGAACCAACTCTGGGAAGAATGCAATTAAACAGATTGCATGAAGAACCCGAGCCTTTTGAATCGATTTGATGTCTTCCTCTCCTCGAATCATTTGTGCCATAGAGCCATCTCTTGACATCTTCTTCTTTCATTCCAACCGAGGACATCCATCCACCTTGGTAGGCGGTTTCTCACCAACCGATGGGCAATCGGTCACCTTCCTTATTAAATCCTTTGTGACAAGAATGTATATTCTTTCCACAGAGGATACAATAGTGTCTTCTACTGACGAGCGTTCTTCCAGAACTCATATACCTCATCCGTATAGACAAGTTCTTGTATCTGAAAGAAGTTCTTCCAGCCAGCTCTTGTGATATCTGGTTCTACATCCATGCCGTCACTCCTTAGTGACTCAAAGTCCACAAGTCTTCCATAAACCATGGCTGCTTCCATTGTATAGAGCGAAAAATTATCTTCTGGAGAACTTTTTGAGTGAGAAGATTTTGAGAGAATTGGTAAAGTAGAAATGAACCGTCAGGAGATGATGAAAAGACTACTATAATCTCATCTTCAGTCTACTTATAGGGTTATCTCGAATCATTAAGAACCTCGAGTTTATCATATTTTTCCCTCCAAAAATCTTCCTTGTGAGAAAAGTTACCAGCTATAACTCTCTGTATATAACGCCGTTAGTTTCTCACGTTATTTTAGCCTGACTGCTCATTTAGCATCACCATGTTGAGATTGCGTCTTATCTTCTGAAAACGTTCTTCACTTAGTGGTTTAGTGAAGATATCTGCCCATTGAAGTTCTATTTTAACAAACTGTAGAATCACCACTTTCCTCTGAACATAATCTCTCAAGAAATGATGTCTGAATTCTATATGCTTCACTCTGGAATGCTGAATTGGATTTTTTGATAGATTTATCACACTGGTGTTGTCGCAAAAAATTGGAATCTCCTCCTTTTTGACTGAATAGTCTTCGTCGGTATTTGATCCACAAAGATCTCGTGAGCAAAGAATCATGCGGCGGAACATATATATTCCTTCACGGTTGATAGGGCAATTGAGCTTTGTCTCTTGCTTGACCAGGAGACAAGATTTCCTCCAAGAAAGTGACATCCTCCACTTGTGTTCTTCCTTTCAATTCTATCTCCAGCATAGTCTGCATCGCAATATCCAATTAACCTGAAATCTTTACCTTTCTCAAACATTAAGAAAAGATCAGTAGTACCTGCGAGATATCTCAAAATTCTTTTAATAGCAATAAGATGAGACTCTCTAGGATCGGCTTGAAATCTTGCACACAAGCATACACCTAATGTAATATCAGGTCTACTTGTCAGAAGATACAAGAAAGAACCGATCATCCTCTATATAGGGTTTGATCCACCTTCTTACCAAGTTCGTCTTTCACTAAAGATTTGAAGGATGCATCTGAGTTGCCATAGCTTCACATTATTCATGTCAAACTTATTCAAGAATTCTTTCACATACTTTTGTTGATGAATGAAGATCTTTCTTGATGCCGCTTAACTTGCAACCCAAGAAAGAATTTTAATTCACCCATCATACTCATTTCAAATTCTCTTTTCATTAGACTCTCAAACTTCAAGACAACTTTTTCAAGTAGCACCAAATATGATATCATCAACGTAAATCTGTACTAAGATAAAATCATTTTGAAAACCCTTCCTAAAGCGCGTCTTATCAACTTGACCTCTACTGAAACCATTTTCTATCAAGAAGGTACTCAGACGATCATACCAAGCTCTAGGAGCTTGCTTCAGACCGTATAAGGCTTTGTGAAGTCTATAGACTTAATCTGGGTTTTTAACATCTTCAAAGCCAGGTGGTTGTTTTACATATACTTCTTCGTCTATAAAGCCATTCAGAAATGCACTCTTTACGTCCATCTGAAACAACTTTATATCATGACAGATTGCATATACTAACAAAATCTTTATAGCTTCAAGTCTCGCTACTGGAGCATATGTTTCATTGTAGTCTATTCCTTCTTGCTGATTGTAGCCTTGTGCTACTAATCTGGCCTTGTTACGACTCACTCTTCCTGATTCGTCTAACTTATTCTTAAAAACTCATCTGGTTTCTATAATGGATTTCTTAGGAGGTTTTGGAACTAAGGACCAGACGTTATTCCTCATGAATTGATTCAGCTCTTCTTGCATGGCTAACACCTAAGCTTCGTCTTAAAGAGCTTCCTCAACCTTCTTAGGCTCTACTTCAGAGATAAAAGCTACATTAGCTTCTCGTCTGAATCTGGACCTAGTCCTAACTCCTTGTGAGGTCTCACCGATAATTAACTCTTCTGGATGAGAACTTTTGTACCTCCAATCTCGTCTTAGTTCTATAGTTTCTGGAATATCTTCAATTTTGTTCTCATGAGTGTCTGACGAGGGAGTTTCTAAGGTATCATCTAAGTTCTTTGAAGGACCTTCATTCTCCATGTCATCTTCCTTATGGGGTTGAGAACTATCATCAAACTTGACATGGATCGTCTCTTCAACAGTCTTTGAAATCAAGTTGTAAACTCAAAAAGCCTTAGACGATGATGAGTAGCCTAGAAAAATTTCTGGATAGGTCTTCGAATCGAATTTATCCAACAGCTCTTTCGTATTCAGAATGGAACATTTGCACCCAAATGGATGAAAGTACGATATGCTTGGTCTTCTTCCATTCCATAACTCATAAGGAGTCTTCTTCAACAAAGGTCGCAACAAGATCCTGTTCTGAATATAACATGTTGTATTCATGACTTACCGTAAATACTTAAAAGATTAAGTCTCACATAGCATGGTCCTTGCCATTTCTTGAATCGTCCTATTCTTTCTTTCAACAACTCCATTTTGTTGAGGAGTTCTAGGGGCTGAGAAGTTGTGGGAAATTCCATTCTCTTCATAGAATACTCTAAACTTCTCATTTTCAAACTCTCCACCATGATCACTCCGGATACTAGTAATGGACATTCCTTTTCGCTCAGAACTTTCTCGGATAGAGTTCTAAAGCACTTAAAAGACTCGCCTTTGTGTGATAAGAATAATATCCAACAAAATCGAGTAAAGTCATCAACAATGACAAGTCCATATTTCTTTTCGCTAAGACTTAATGTCCTTGTAGGACCAAACAAATCCATATGTACGATTCTAAAGGTCTTGATGAGGTTACAAAATTTTAGAAGGAAAAGAGGTTTTAACTTGTTTTCCTTTCAAGCAATTTTCACAGAAAAGTTCTTTGTCAAAACTTATTTTTGGCAAACCTCTTACTAAATCATGTTTTACTAATTTTGAAATATGTTTCAAAGAGACATGACCTAGCTTTTTATGCCAGATTAGTCTTTCTTCTTCAGAAGATAGAAAACATGAAATATTTTGATTTTGAAAATCTTCTAAATTGATTTTGTAAAGGTTGTTTCTTCTCTTGGCGAGAGAAAAGTATAGACCCATCTTTGTTTCGACTTCAAAGATTTTGATTGAATGTAACTGTGAAACCAGAATCACACAACTGACTCACACTAATCAAGTTATGCTTTAGACCATCAACAAGCAGTACATTATTTATGCATGCAAAGGAATCTTTACCTATTTTCCCGATTCCAATAATTTTGCCCTGCTGGTTGTCTCCAAAAGTTCTTGATCCTCCTTCTTATATCAAGATCTAGGAACATAGACCTTCTTCCCGTCATGTGACGCGAGCATCCTTGCCTAAATACTAATGGTGCTTGCCGTATCTTCCAAGGAAGGATATCTGCAGGAGAAACTATTTTATTTCTTAGTACCCAAATTTTCTTGGGTCCTTTATGGTTAGTAGTATGCTTATGATATGATCTATAATGCATATTACTTGACGTTGATTAAAATGTGTTATCCTATATCTTTCTTTTGAATGACAGATTTGCTACTAGACCGAGTATTGTTTCTAGTAAACCCTAATCCAAATCTTATCACTTGGATGTCTACATTTTCTAAGCATTTCATTCATTTTCTTTGTACTTTACGTGAAAGTAGCTAAATCGGTGATAAATTCTTAATCCTTAGCTTAAGTCGATTAATTTCTTCCGATCATCTACAATCTTTCTTTTTTTTCTAATTGTTTCTTTAAACAATTATTTTCTCTCTATTATCTCAAGATGTTTAATATTTTCTACATACTTTTCTTTAATGACTTATCTTGTTTCGAATAGCATGAGAATCTTCTAACAATTACGAATAAGCATCATGCAACTTATCATAATCGATTTTACCTCCTCATCACTATCTTCCTCACCATTAGGCAAATGTTTGCATGTTACGATGACTGAGCCTCAGATTCGATTCAGATGAATCTAGGTCCTCCTATGTTGCCATCATGCTTTTCTTGCCTTCTACTCTTCTTGGGTTTTCTTCGAGAGTAGGCATTGGACTTCAGAGTGTCCGTGCTGGTTGCACTCAGTAGCAAATGATAGAAGACTTCTCCGCTTAGCTTCATCTTTTCCATTCTTTCCGAATGTCCGTTACTCTGTGCTTCTTCTTCCACATACGCCTTATCTTTCTCGAAATGAAAGATAATTCGTCATCTTCATCACTTGACTCGATTACGATTGATTTGAGTTATCATCCTTTGATTCTTCAATCTTCAATGCTTTCGATGACTTCCTCCTTCTCGAGTCTTATGATTCTTCCGTCCGCCTTGATGTTATTGACTTGTCTCGCTTGGGCTTGTCTTGACGTTGAGTTTTACTTCATGAATCTTGAGGATCCCAAAGAACTCATCTAGCTTCAACACGCCAAGTCTTTGGCTTCAGATCGCAAGAACTTTAGGTCTCCATCTCTTAGGAAGACTTCTTAGATCTTTGAATATGGTCTTGGTTATTGTATGTACTTCCAAGAGCTTTTAATCCATTGACAATTGTTTGAAATCTTCCAAACATTTGATCAATAGATTCTTCATCTTCCATCATGAAAAGTTCATATTGATGTACAAGAATACTTATCTTGGATTCCTTAACTTGACTTGTGCCTTCATGAGAAATGGACAATGTGTCCCACATCTCTTTTGCGATTGTCGCAACCATGCACTTTGTCGTACTCGCTCGCTTAGGGCACACGTTAAGAAAAATTTTGCCTTTGAATTGGTTGTATTCTTGCTTTACGATCGATCGTCCATCATTTCGTGGAATAGAAGCGCCTTCTTCATCTACAGGTATATAAGGTCCGTTCTCTATTACTTCCCAAAGGTCTACATGTGTAAATTCGATGAATAACCGTATCCTATCTTTCCAGTAATGATAGTCTTCTCCGTTGAATCTTTGGAGGTCTAGTAGTCGAGGCACCTTCAACGATGTATACATGTGACTCGCCATTATCTTTAATCCACACTTCGCCAAAGTGATTCTTGGATACCAAGCTCGATACCAATTGAAGTGAATCACACGTTAATCAAAGACTTAGAAATACAAGAGAATGCACGAGAAGGGGTTGAATTTGTATTCCCTTTTGAATATCTTTTTCGTAATTACTTGTTAGAATTAAAATTCTTTTACGTAATCTTTATTAATCTGATTGATCAAACTTTTCAATGCTAAGTATATGAATAGTAAGTAATGATCAACTTTGAGGCAAGATAAAGATAAAGAATAAGAGTAGTAGACAGCGGATTTATCTGGTTCACCCCAAACCGTGGGCTACGCCCCGATCCTCGAGTTTCTTCCGAGATTTCACTATCTCTTCAAGCGTTATAAGATTCTTTCACGAGCCTCTTGTGTCTCTACAACCAAGATTCTTTCAAACTTAGCCTCTGCAGACTATCTCGCATAACTTTTCTTCTCGAGAAAAATATTTGAACACTTTGTTACAAAGAAGATGGCGCTCACTAATTCAAGACTTGATCGCTTTTCACTTTGTGTAATTTTTCTAACATTCATTGACTCTTCATTTTCGACTTGACTTGTATTTATAGCCTTCATCTCTAAGCGCTTCTTTGATTCTTGAATCTTGAATCTTTAATCTTTAAAGAAAGTTAATCGGTTGAGTTTCAGAATTCAACTCGAATCGACTCTTGCGTCTGTTTTTTTTGCGTCGCTTTGCTTTTGCATCTGCGTCTGCGTCTGCTTTGCTTTTGCGTCTGCGTCTGCGTCTGCGTCTGACTTTTTTTCTCAACTTCGTCTGTGTTTGACTTTTATCAACTTAAATGCATTTTCGATTGTTTTCTTGCAACTTCTACATCTCGGACTTGACTTCGTCTGTGTACGTCTGTGTCTGAGTTCGTTTGTGTCTGTTTTGTTTATCTTGTATATGATCTCTCTTTGTTATACATCAAAATCATTTTTATGTAAAGTCATTCTGACTTAACAAGGTCTTCCTCTCCCATGGTTCATTGGCTCCATATAATTGTCTTCTGACATCTTCTTCTCTCATACCAACCTGGGACATCCAACCGGCCTTGGTAGACAGAGTCTCACCAACCGATGGACAATCAGTCACCTTCCTTATCAACTCCTTAGTCACGACAACAGATATACCGTCTACTGAAGATACGATAGTGTTGTCTACAAGTGGAGCGTTCTTCCAGAACTAGAATACCTCATTGGTATACACTGGTTCTCGTACCTGGAAGAAATTTCTCCAACCAGCTCTTTCAATCTCTGGTTCTACGTCCATTCCATCATTCCTCAATGACTCGAAATCTACATGCCTTCCGAATATCATAGCTGCCTCCATTGTCTCAGAATGAAAACTGTTTCTGGAAAGCTCTTCGTCTAGGATAGGATGATTAGGAGAAATTTTGAAAGCAAGATGAACCGACTAGAGATGAGAGTAACCACAATGATTTCAGCTTTAGGCTACTTGTAGGAGTATAGTCCGGTGTATTCTAGAATCGTTAAGATCCTCGAGATTATCAGATTTTTCCCTCCAAAAATTCCTTGTGAGAGAAGTTACCAGCTGTACCTCACTGTTTCTAATGCCGTTAGTTTTGACGTTACTTTAGCCTAACTGTTCGCTTAACATAACCATGTTAAGGTTGTGTCTGATCTTCTGGAACTGTTCTTCATTCAGTGGTTTGGTGAAGATGTCTGCCCACTGATGATCTGTTTCGATGAACTGTAGACGCATCACCTTCCTCTGAACATAGTCTCTCAGGAAATGATGTCTAACTTCGATGTGCTTCACTCTAGAATGCTGAATCGGATTCTTTGACAGATTGATTGCACTTGTGTTATCGCAGTAGATTGGAATCTCCTCTTCTTGAACTGAATAGTCTTCAAGTTGATATTTGATCCATAACGTCTGTGAACAGCAACTTGCGGCAGAAATATACTCTGCTTCGACGGTTGATAAAGCGATTGAGCTTTGTCTCTTGCTTGACCAGGAAACTAGGTTTGCGCTAAGAAAGTGACATCCTCCACTGTTGCTCTTTCTTTCGATTCTATCTCCGGCATAGTCCGCATCGCAATATCCGATTAACCTGAAATCTTTACCTTTCTCAAACATTAAGCAAAGATCAGTAGTACCTGCGAGATATCTCATAATTCTTTTAACATCAATAAAATGAGACTCACTAGGATCGGCCTGAAATCTTGCACAAGCATACATCGAACAAAATATCGTCTACTTGTCAGAAGATACTGAAGAAAGAACCGATCATCCCTCTATACAGGGTTTGATCCACCTTCTTACCAAGTTCATCTTGGGAAAAAAGTTTTGAAGGGTGCATCGGAGTCGTCATAGGCTTCACATTATTCATATCAAATTTGGAAAACAGTTCTTTCACATACTTTTGTTGATGAATGAAAATTTTCTCTTCGGTTTGCTTAACTTGCAACCCAAGAAAGAACTTTAATTCACCTATCATGCTCATTTCAAACTCTTTCTTCATTAGACTCTCAAACTTCAAGCATAACTTGTTTGAAGTAGCACCAAAAATGATATCATTAACGTAAATCTGAACTAAAATAAAATCATTCTGAAAGTTTTTCCTAAAGAGCGTCTTATCGACTTGACCTCTACTGAAACCATTTTCTAAAAGAAAGGTACTCAGACGATCATACCAAGCTCTAGGAGCTTGTTTCAGGCCGTATAAGGCTTTATGAAGTCTATAGACATGGTCTGGATTTTTAACATCCTCGAAACCAGGTGGTTGCTTAACATACAGCTCTTCGTCTATAAAACCATTCAAAAAGGCACTCTTCACATCCATCTGAAACAGTTTTATATCATGACAAACCGCATATGCCAGCAATATCCTAATGGCTTCAAGTCTTGCTACTAGAGCATATGTCTCATTGTAGTCTATTCCATCTTGCTGATTGTAGCCTTGTGCTACTAATCTAGCCTTGTTTCGACTTACTCTTCCTGATTTGTCTAACTTATTCTTAAAAACCCATCTGGTTCCTATAATGGATTTCTTAGGGGGTTTCGGAACTAAGGTTCAGACATTATTCCTAGTAAATTGATTCAGCTCCTCTTGCATGGCTAATACCCAAGCTTCGTCTTGAAGAGCTTCTTCAACCTTCTTGTTGGATCGGAAAAAGAAAGCATGCTTAGTATGGAGAAACGATAGATTTCAAAAAAATTTAAAAAATCATCTTGCAGCAGAAGCAATATATCCAAATCAACATGCTAATCCATACATGATATGGTATAAGGATAATAAAACCAAGAACAAGATAAAAGAAATTACCGACTCCTTCGCTACAGTTTTAAATCCTCGCTGCGCTATCCTCTCCTTCTTATATCCAAATCCTTTGCCTTTGAGTCTTTTCCTTTAGCAATCTATCTTCTTCCTTGTTGTGGTATCCTCAACCAATTAGATTTACCACTTGTTCTTCAAGGACAACTAGGTTAACAAAATCCTTTGGTGGGAAAGGAGAAGAAATATTTGGAGGAGATTTTCTTAGAAGAAAAAGAACCAAAATTGAAACTCTTTCAATTCTTTCACTTAGGAATTTCGGTTCTACCTTGCATGAAAGGAGAGAATGTCTAAAACCATGCAAGAACCCTTTCTTACATCTCAATTTGAAATATGCATGAATGGAAAAGTGAGAGGCATCCAATGCATCACTTCTTACATTAATCACTCATCAAATAGCCAATAAATGAGACTTACTTCATTTATCTTTAAAATGGCTATTTGAAAAGACCATAACCTATAATTGAATACCCATTTCGGTTTTGGCAAGAAGAAAGAAGGAAGATGGTCCATCTAATGCACATCTTTCATCTTTAATCTAATGAATGCAAATAGGTTACATGCCAACATTAAAAGCCAAGCATTAAACCATTTAATGGTAAGTTCATAACTCCATTTAATAATGATGAACCATAATAAAGACCATCTTTATTTAGTATTTTAATGTCAAATGTGTGGTTACACATCTAACCTAACACAATTTCGAAATTGCTTCTTCTCCATTTAAAAAATTGTTTTAATATAATTAATCTAATCAATTACATTAAACCAAAACAAGCCCATTTCTAAATGAACATATGGGCTTCCAATTAACCATTAATTAGTATAAGCCCATCACTCAATTATGGACTTCTAAAGCCTCCAAACTACTTCTTACTTAGCTTGATAACCTTCCTTAAAGCCAAGTGGGGAATCTTATTGGACTTTGATAATTCAAGCTCCAATAAGCCCAGAAATAATTCAATCTCATTGGAATTAATTCTAGCTTATTAACTAAATGTCATTCCACTAAAGACAATTAGTTGAACTCTTGAATTATTAAATATTATGAGAATATGTCCAATTGCAAACCCTATTTAGAACCTTATTATAGCCATCCGCACAACAAAGGATAAAATTACCATTTTGCCTTTATGTTGGTTTTTCCTTCTAGATCTCTCATTTTACTTTATATGGTGATTAACACATAAGATCTCATCTTAGTGTTAAGACTTGATGGGTAGCTAGTCCATCAAACTACTAGCGCCAGTTTAATCACCAAATCTCCTTAAAACATCTAGAAGAGATGATAACACTATAAACTCTTTATTTGAGTGAATGTTCCCTGATACATGTTTCAATTAATAATTCCAACATCGCAGACACTAGATTAATACCTGTAAAAATCCATTCCGATCATATCAAGAATTATAATGAAACACATATGAGTTCACCACTCATCAAGATTGTGGTTCATAATAGCGAATGCTTAAGTTGTATGTTTTAAGATTAAAGTAACGACCCACTTTATTCTTGAAAACATACTTGATTCCAATTCATTTAATAGTGCCATTATCGATAGTCTACTACTATCATGATATGAAACTCATCATTCCCTTTAAGTAAACTCCTTTACTTATATGGAGATAAATCGCAACACTACGATCTAAACCGTAATCAAACGACCAACTTGATTATTCAACTGTGAATCAATTAATTGATTCTAATAATATACATGTTTCCCATACATCTCTATGTATATGTATATTACTTACAAATGAATCTTGGTACCTTATGACCAGATATATAAAGCTCATACAGATAAAACCAAACTCTTTTGTTTTATTAATAATAAATATTTTCATTACAAAAGCAGAATCAAGAAGATAAAGTTACATGTAAATACACTTGCTTTCCAGGGCACTATATTTACATAACTCCAACAATCTCCCACTTGTCCTAAAGCAAGTTTGACATATCCTTCATTCCCATCCCTTCTAGGTGACCCTCAAAGCTCTTTTGAGTCAATGTCTTTGTGAACCTTTTCTCTGTAGGAATCTTTACCACATCCACTTCTCCACGTTTTATTATCTCCCTTATGAGATGATACTTTCGCTCAATGTGTTTGGCAGCTTTGTGGTTCCGAGGTTCTTTAGAATTAGCCACTGCCCCACTATTATCACAATAAAGTGTAATGGCTTTTTCGCCTCTGGAACTACCTCCAAATCATTTAGGAACTTCCGAGCAGACTACTTCCTTCTTTGCTTCACAAGCAACAACATACTCAACCTCCATAGTCGAATCAACAATACAAGATTGGTTGACACTCCTCCAAACTATGGCTCCACCTCCTAAAGTAAATATAGAACCGAAGTTGATTTGAATCAACATCGATTGGAAATCGAATCCGTATATCCCGTCGGAATAAGATTACTTCCAGAGTAAACAAGCATTAAGTTCTTCGTCCTACGAAGATTCTTAAATATACACTTAACCGCAATTCAATGTTCCATTCTGGATTGGATGAAATCGCTACCATCCCACTCACGTATGAGATATCCGGTCTAGTGCACATTGCATACATCAAACTACCAATTGTCAATCATATGGAATGTTACGCATGCGCTCAACCTCCTCTTGGGTTTTAGGTGCTTGTTCCTTTGAAAGTTTGATTCCATGTCTAGTAGGAGTGAAACCCCTCTTGGAATCTTGCATGGCGAACTTATTGAGCATATTCTCAATGTAGGTTAGTTGAGACAAAACTATCTTCTTGTTCTTACGATCCCTTATAAGTTTGATCCCTAGAACATAGGTAGCCTCTCTAAATCCTTCATTGAAAATCGTTCATTCACCATCCTTAAGCTGCAGATAACATTCCCACATCATTCCCAATGAGTAGAATGTCATCAACATACAGGATTAGGAAAGTAACCTTACCTTCTTGTATTCTTTTGTAAACAAAAGGCTCATCTAGGTTTTGTATGAACCCATAGGTTTTGATAGCCTTATCAAACCTAATGTTCCAAGACCTAGATGCTTGCTTAAATCCATAAATGGACCTTTGTAACTTACAAACCTTATGCTCATTACCTAGCTCAATGAATCATACGGTTGGGCCATATAAATGGTCTCCTCAAGATCTCCATTCGAAATGCGGTCTTGACATCCATTTGCCATATTTCATAATCGAAAATAGTGCTATGGCCAAAAGAATCTCGATGGACTTAACCATGGCAACCGGAGAAAAGTCTCCTCGTAGTCTATACCCTCCTTTTGAGTATAGCCTTTAGCTACCAATCTAGCTTTAAAGGTCTCTACCTTTCCATCGATCCCTTTTCCTTTTGTAGATCCATTTACACCCTATGGTTTTAGACACTGGTGGTAGATCTACAAGGACCCAAACTTCATTAGTATACATAGAATCTATTTCGATTCCATTGCCTTGAGCCATTTTCTGCATCAACATCATTAATAGCTTTGTATACGTGTTGGGATTTGTTTCTTCTTGTGCGAGATGGCAATTAAGCCTTCTCCTAAACCCGTGATACCTATCTGGTCCTCTCACAACCCTCCCACTACGTCTAGGCACATCTTGATGTTCGGGTTGCACTTCCGATTCAACTCTTGAATCCATTTCGACATCTTGTTACATCATATCCAAAACAACTCTTGGTTTGGATGAAATTGCTAACTCCTTTAGTACTACTTCACTTCTTCCTTTGTGATTTCTCACAAACTCTTCCTCTAAGAAGTTTGCATTTGTCGACACAAATACCTTCCTATCATGAGGACTGTAAAAATAGTACCCTCGAGTTCCGTAGGATATCCTACAAACAAACATACTTGACCTTGGTTCCATCTTTGTGGATTCAGGGCTTTAGAACATGGGGTGGACAGCCCCAAGTCCTCAAGTGCCTCAATGAAGGCACCCGGCCGATCCACAACTCCCTAGGTGTTTTAGGCACCGATTTGGATGGAGCAAAGTTAAGAAGATATGTTGTCGTTGTATGGCATATCTCGAAACGATTCGGAAGGCTAGCATAGGACATCATTGATCTTACCATTTCCAATAGAGTTCTATTTCTCCTCTCGCTACACCATTACATTGAGGTGTACGAGGAGTCGATAAATTGAAACAATTCCATTGTCAATTAAATATTCTGGAACTCTCCAAATAAATACTCACCACCTCGATCGATCGAAATTTGTTTTAATGGCTTGTCAAGTTGCTTCTAAACTTCATTTTGAATTCTTTAAACTTTTCAAAGAATCACTCTTTTTATGCATCAAATACAAATAGCCATGTCTTGAGTAATCATCTATAAAAGTTATGAAATATTCATAACCTCCTCTAGCTTGTACATTCATGGGCCCACACATCGGTATGTACCATGTCCAATGTGGATTCAAATCTGTTTCCTTTAGAAGGAAATGAGGCTTTTGTCATTTTCCTTCAATACAAGATTCACAGTGGGTAACGGATCACTATCTAAGCCCATAAGGATCCCATCCTTTACTAGCCTGTCAAGTCTTTTTCGATTGATATGACCCATCCTTAGATGCCACAGATACTTTGAATTAATGCTAGAGATATTGGATTGTCTTGGTTTTATCAATTACATGGTGTTTAGTGAGCCTTTCATAGGTTCTATAAAAACAATCCTGTTTAATTATCGCTTCACAAATAAAATCCTTATTCTCATATATTGAAACAACCTTTTTAAAATATAAGGAATAGCCAGATTTTATTAGACAAAAATGTAAATCATGTTCCTTACAATCATTGGCATGTAATAAACATCTTCCAAATATAACCTATGACCACTAGGAAAGTCCAAGATAACTACTCCCACCGATTCTGCTGAAACATAGGTGTTAAGTCAAACTAGACTTCACGATTAAATAATTTTGATGACAAACAAAGAGAAATATACAAATGAAAAGTAGATGGACGATGAGGCGTAAAAAAAACAGCTCGAGGAGAAAAATCAGCGAAGTAAGAATCACCAAGCTTAAAAGCATTTAAAGCTTTACAAGAGAAAAGCATTTAAAGCTTTACAAGAGAAAAGGCGAAAGCTTTACAAGAGAAAAGCGGTAAAGCTTTACAAGAGAAAAGCATTTAAAGCTTTATAAGAGAAAAGCAGCCGATACAAAATATCAAACGGAAGAAAGAAACATCAGTTTAAGTTAGTTACAGAGTCAAACTGAATAACCGTTTCTTTCAAGATTCAAAAAGCAGATATTCAAGAAATAGTTGAAGAACCCGACTATAAATAAGAGTCGAGATTGAAGAAGAAAAAAAAACTTCATGAAACCTTGAATATTCAACTTTGATTTTCAGATTATCGAGAGAAAATTGTGAGCGATATTTCGAGTGAATAGTGTTAAGAGCATTTCTATTGTAACAAGCTCTTTACTATTCTTTCAATTAGAAAGTGTTACAGATAGCTTTGAAGAGGCTAAGAGTAAAAGAATACTTGTCAGTAAAGAGACACGAGAGGCTCAATCGAAAGAATACTTGTAAGCAGTTCGTAAATAGTGAAATCTCATAAGGATATCTGAGGACTGGACGTAACCCACGGTTTGGGGTGAACCAAGATAAATTGCTGTGTTTTTTCTTTCTACTCTCATATTACTTATGTCGTAGTTTTCAAAATTAACAAAGTTTTTTTTAAACTAGTTACGAATTGATTTACGATAAGTTTTTTAAAGAACAAGTAATTTCTAAAGGGATTAACGAAAAGTTTATCACAATTCAACCCCCCTTCTTGTGTATCTTGATCATATTATTGTTCAATATATTAACGTGTGATTCACTTCAATTGGTATCAGAGCCTGGTGTTCAAGAATCACTTTAAAAAAGTGTGAATTAAAGAAAATGGTGGAATCACACATGTATATTGCCAAAGGAGCTTCAGTCACTAGACCTCCAGCATTCAATGGTGAAGACTTCCACTATTGGAAGGACCGGATGAGATTGTTTATCGAATCTACTCACATTGACCTTTGGGACATCATCGAGAACGGACCATACACACGAAGATGATGATAAAATCCAATTCCACGAGAAAGATGGACGGTGAAAGCGAAAGCAAGATTTCAACTAAACTCAAGGCGAAATTTTCTTGAGTTGTGCATTGAGCAGAAGCGAGTATGACAAAGTTCATGGATGCGACACTGCCAAAGAAATGTGGGATACATTATCAATTGCACATGAAGGAACAAATCAAGTCAAGGAGTCTAAGATAAGCATTACGGTGCATCGATGCGAGTTGTTCAAAATGAAAGAAGAAGAGACCATTGATCAAATGTTTGGAAGATTTCAAACAATTGTTAATGGGCTAAAAGCTCTTGGAAGAGCATTAACGATCAAGACCATGTTGAAAGATTTTGAGGAGTCTCGCCAAAAGATGGAGACCCAAAGTAACTTCATACAAGAAGCCAAAGACTTAAGCGTACTAAAGCTTGATGAATTGCTTGGATCATTGAAGATATACGAAGTAGAGCTTGATGTAGAAGATAAGCCCAAGAAAGAGAAGTCCATAGCGCTCAAAGCAGGTCAAAAGAATCACAAAATCCAGAAGAAAAAGACAAAGAGGAATACATCAAAGGCATTAAAGATTGAAGAATCAAAGGATGATGATTCCAGCAAGTCAGAATCTGAATCAAGTAATGAAGATGATGAGCTATCTTTCATTTCAAGAAAGATAACAAGAATGTGGAAAAAGAAGTCCAAAGGAAATTCAACATTCAGAAGGAACAGCGGCAAAGACGATGGAAAAGTCGAGAAAGCATCTATTAGATGTTATGAATGCAATAATAGGGACATTACAAGTCCAAAGTGTCCAATGTTGAAAAGACAACCCAAAAGAGTAGGGATAACAAGAAAAGCATGATGGCAATGTGGGAGGATCTGGATTCATCAGAATCAGATACAAGCTCAGAAGCGTCAGAACATGCTAACATATGTTTGGTAGCTGAAGAAGAAAGTGATGAAGAGGTAACTTCTAGCTATAATAATATACAAGATGCATACTCAGAATTGTTAGAGGATTCTCATGTTATTCTGAAACAGTACAAGCTGTTGAAGAAGAAATATGTAGAAAACCTCAAACATACTCATGAGATAGAGAGTGAGAATATAAGTCTGAGAAAGCAAGTTGAGGATCTGAATAACAACAAAGTTATAGATAGATCCGAAGAGATTAAACAGTTAAAACTGAGAATCAATAATCTCTCGATTGATCTAGCTAAATTTACAGATAGTACAAAAAAGATAAATGAAATGCTAGGAAAATGCAGACATCCGAGTGATAAAACTGGATTAGGGTTTACTAAAAATAAGTCCCAGTATTACGTGAAATCAATTGCTCAAAAAGATAAGAAAAAATATCAATCAGGTTTTCAAAAAGGTCATCAACGTTTTCATTCTACTTCTTATTATCATTCATTACACCATACTAACCCTAAAGGACCCAAGAGAATCTGGGTACCTAAAAACAAGATAATATCTCCTACAGAAATCCTTCTTTGGAAGAGCCAGCAAGCACCATTGGTATTTGGACAGTGGATGCTCGCGTCACATGACGGGAAAAAGGTCTATGTTCCTAGATCTTCAGTACAAGAAAGGAGGTTCGGTAACTTTTGGAGACAACAAGCAGGGCAAGATAATCGGGATTGGTAAGATTGGTAAGAATTCCCATGCATGCATTAACAACGTACTGCTAGTTGATGGTCTAAAGCATAACTTGATAAGTATTAGTCAATTATGTGATTCTGGTTTTGAAGTTACATTCAACCAAAACTTTTGTGAAGTCAGAAACAAAGATGGTTCTATCTTCTTTTCGGCGAAAGGCGAAACAATATTTACAAATTTGATTTAGGCGATTTTCGGTCTCAAAATATTTCATGTTTTTATCTCTTGAAGAAGAAAGACGATCGGCATAAAAACTAGGGCATGTCGGTTTTAAACATATTTCAAAACTTTTGAAACATTATTTGGTAAAAGGTTTGCCACAAATTTGTTTTGACAAAGATTTCTTTTGTGAAAGTTGTCGAAAGGAAACAAGTTAAAACCTCTTTCTCTTCAAAACATTTAAGTAACTTCATCTAGACCACTAGAGTTGTTACATATGGATTTATTTGGTCCAACAAGGACAATAAGTCTTAGTGGAAAGAAGTATGGACTTGTCATTGTTGATGATTTTACAAGGTTTTGTTGGATACTTTTACGCACATAAAGATGAGTCTTTCAAGTGCTTTAGAAACCTTTCCATGAGGTTCTGAGAATGAAAAAGGAGTGTCTATAGCCAATATAAGGAGTGATCATGGTGGAGAATTCGAGAATGAGAAATTTAGAGTATTTTGCGAAGAAAATGGAATTTTCCATAACTTCTACCCCAAGGACTCCATGACAAAATGGAGTTGTTGAAAGGAAGAATAGGGCGATTCAAGAGATGGCAAGAACAATGTTGTGCGAGATGAATCTTCCTAAATATTTTCAAGCGGAAGTCATCAATCTGACATGCTATATTCGAGAATAGAGTGTTCTTGCGACCAATATTGAAGAAAACTCCTATGAGTTGTGGAATGGAAGGAAACCAAACATTTCTTATTTCCATCCTTTCGGTTGCAAGTGCACTATTCGAACACAAAGGAAGTTCGGATAAGTTTGATGCAAAGACACTTTCGGGAATATTTCTAGGTTATTCTCTCACCTCAAAGGCATTTAGAGTCTACAACCTCACCTCAAAGACCGTTGAAGAAACTATTCATGTCAAGTTCGATGATAACTCTCAACCCAATAAGGAAGAGGAATCGATAATGATCTTTATTATGATGCCTTTGACGGAGTACAAAGAAGTATCTTCATCGAAACACTATATGACTGAAAAGAAAGACATTTGAAGAATTTGGAGTTAAAGAAAGATTGGAGATACAAAAGTTCTCATCTAAAGAGTCAATTATTGGAGAAACCTCGGATGGTGTTGAACAAGGTCCAAGTTCGAAGAGAAGCCAACGTGGCATTTATATCCAAGTAGAACCTAAGAAGATTGATGAAGCTCTAAAAGATGAAGCATGGATACTAGCTATGCAAGAGGAGTTGAATCAATTACAGAGAAATAAAGTCCGGTCCTTAGTTCCTAAACACGAAAAGAAATCCATTATTGGTACTAGATGGGTATTCAAGAATAAACTAGGCGAATCGGGAAAAGTAAGTGCAAAAGGCAAGATTAGTAGCACAAGGCTATAATCGCAAGAAGGAATAGACTACAATGAGACATATGCTCCAAGAGCAAGACTTGAAGCAATAAGGATACTTGCATATGCGGTTTGCCATGACATAAAGCTTTTAGGATGGATGTAAAAGTGCATTTCGAATGGTTTTATAGATGAAGAAGTCTATGTTAAGCAACCTCCGGTTTGAGGACATAAAGTATCCAGATCATGTCTGAGACTTCATAAAGCCTTATATGGACTGAAACAGGCCCTAGAGCATGGTATGATGAATCGAGTTCATTTCTTATAGAAAATGAATTTACTAGAGGTAAAGTAGATAAAACTCTTTTAGGAAGAACTTGAGTAATGATTTCATTATTGTGCAAATTTATGTTGATGATATTATTTTGGTGCAACTTCAAGAAGGTTATGCATGAGTTTTGAAAATCGATGAAAATGAATTTGAGATGAGCATGATGGGTGAGTTAAAATTCTTTCTTGGATTGCAAGTAAAGCAACCGAGGATAAGATTTTATCCATCAACAAAAATATCTTAAAGAATTATTGTCTAAGTTTGATATGTGCGAGTGTTAAATATATGTCTACCCGATGCATCCTTCAAACTTGTTGTCAAAAGACGAAAGTGGTAAAAGGTGGATCAAACCCTATTTAGAAGGATGATTGGTTCTTTGCTTTATCTTACAAACAAGTAGACGACATTCTATTCGGTGTATGCTTGTGTGCAAGGTTTTAGGCCGATCTGAGAATCTCATTATATTCTGTAAAATGAATTTTGAGATATCTCGCAGTACTACCGATCTTTGCTTAATGTATGAGAAAGGTAAAATTTCAGGTTGAATGGATATTGCGATGCGGACTATGCGGTGATAGAATCGAAAGGAAGAGCATGAGTGGTGGTGTCACTTTCTTGGACCAAACCTGGTGTCATGGTCAAGCAAGAGACAAAGCTCGATTGCATTATCAACTGCCGAAGCTGAATATATGTCTGCCGCAAGTTGTTGTTCACAAATATTGTGGATCAAGTATCAATTAGAGGACTACTCAATACAAGAGGAAGAGATTCCAATATATCGCGACAACACCAGCCATCGACATCAAAGAATCCAATTCAATATTCAAGGGTAAAGCACATAGAAGTCAGACATCATTTCTTGAGAGATTACGATCAGAAGAAAGTCGTCCGTCTACAATTCGTAGAAACGAAATATCAGTGGGCGGATATCTTCACAAAACCACTAAGTGAAGATCGCCTTAAAGAAATCAGACGCAACCTCAATATGGTGATGGTTACGGACCATTCATCTGGTTTTTGATAAAGACAAGACAGACAGACGGAGGAGTTAACGGACCATTCATCTGGTTTTTCATAAAGACAAGACAGATAGACGGAGGAGTTAACGGACCATTCATCTGGTTTTTCATAAAGACAAGACAGACAGACGGAGGAGTTAACGGACCATTCATCTGGTTTTTTATAAAGACAAGACAGTGGAACGGTGGAGTTAACGGCGTTAGGCGGTTTCAGATATAAAACTTCTTTCACAAGAAAAGTTTTAGAGGAAAAAGTCGAGATCATCGAGAAGTACAATAGTTCTAGAATTCGCTATAAATTCCTAAAACTAACTTTTGGGATTTCTACCGAATTCAGAAATTGCTAGTTCTCTTAAATCTCTCTGAAATTTCTTCAAGCAAGTTCCTACTCAATCAGAATCAGCAAGATGAATGTCAAGCCCATTTTGCGAGTTGATCCAGGATCGGGCTGGGGAAGATTGGTAAACTTCGAAGAACTAAGAAAAGAACAGATGGATATAAATAGGAGATAATAGCGGCAGGTTGGAGAAACTTCTTTCAAGTACGAGATGAAGTCTATCTCAAGAAGTTTATGAGTTACGGAAGAATACTAAGTCGATGAGCGATACAATCATGTCGTATGTAGACACACACTCTGTTATAGTAACGAAGGAGTTACTGGAGAAAGTCACTGAATGTCCGATGGATGGAGTTCAACTCACTAATATGGCGAAATGTATGACTAAGCTTAAGATGAACGAAGATGAAGTTAGTCGTCAACTTTATGGTCAAAATAACCCAACTGAAAGGAGAGCCTCTTGGCTGGTACCAAAGACAAGGGTATTGTTCGCGGTTCTATGTGACTGTGTTTTACCGAGAATAGGTTCACAACATCAGGTCACTACCCTGGATGAACAATGTATTCTTCATCTTCTGAATCATCACCCAATAGATTTACCATATTTGATTTATCAGTACATGGTAAAATCAATAAAGGATATAAACACTTGTCCTTATGGGATGTTGTTGACAAGAGTGTTCAGAGAATCTGGCATCAGATTGGATTGGGGAATTAGACAGAAGATATTTGTTAAAAGCTATATAGATTCAACATCTATTGCTAAAATGGGTCTGAGATTTTCAAACAGAAAAGGAGAAGAATCGCCAAGGAAAGCAACAATTGAGGGGGAGCGTATACTGAAGAAGTCTTCTATGAAGGAAACAAGATCACATTCTCAGGAATCAAAGTCGAGAAGTGTTCAATTTTTTGAATCAGGTGACTTGAAGCGTAAAGGGGAACCACTACTGAGTGACATTCCAAAGAAAACAAGAAGGTCACCCAGAGCGAAAACTGTGCAACAGAAAGAAGCCAATCAATCCAGAGAATCAAGTCAATCAAAGCATTCTGAACTACAAAGATCAAAAGCTACAAAGTCGTTGACATCAATCCTTGAAAAGATTGAAACTTCGGTCTCAAGGAAGTGGAGGAAAAGGAAGAAGAACACGAAAAGAAAAAACGCAACCTAAAAAGTCACGAGGGAAAGAAAATGAGTGCGATAAAAGAAGGAAGTCCAAAAGCGAAACAAAGTCTAAGAAGGTAAGGCAAGAAAAGGCATTGTTGATACTACTGAGAAAAGTCATTGTTGATACGGTTGATATTCTGAAGTAAATATGGAAGTCATTCTTTGGTAATCTTAAGGATACTCACAATGTCCTTGATAATCCAATTTTGAAGAAGTAGTTTCTACTACTTTTCGGTCTTCACTTATTCGCAAGCAAATTGCTACACATGTTATGGGACAAAAGGTTACTCAAAAGTCTTGAGTGTGATGAATAATGTTCCATCCAAATATTTAACTTTTCAAAGAGAAAGTTGGGAACTGATTGGTTGTCACAGAGGAGAAGAAGACCAAATCTGTCATCATCCGAGACAAACCAAAGAGATTTGTGAAAGCCTTCTTCAAATCAGTTGAATTTGATAATGACATTCTACATCATTGGATAGGGGTTACAAAATTTCTATGATCAAGCGAAGAGAGTTGGAAGAGAACCATATCCACGAGCCATTTGGAGGCGTCTTACTTTTATCCATCTATCGACAAGATAATCAAGGTGGTACGATTTACAACCACCAAATTTTGTTGAGCATAAGTGTGAAGAGAAAGCGAAGGTCGAAAGTTCAACCGAACCGTTTTGGATGACATGACTTCGATCGATTATAGAAGCGGGCAATTGATTGATGAAGCATGTGAAGAGAAAAGAAGTGGAAGTTCTATCGCATTTATCAAGATCCAGAACAAGCCAAACTAAGGCTACAGCAGATGATCCACAGGAGGCACTTATCGAGAAAGGGTCGATGTCGTTCTCTTCTGATTGGCAACATAAAATGTTCTTATAGTATTTTACAGAACATTCTGCAAAATCGACCTCTGTGGGAGATCAACTCAGTTGCAGAAGCTACTTGGATTGGAAGCACATTTCAACGTATACTTGATTCCTATGATCTTGATATTCCTGATCAAGCTGTATATGTTCCTCCGCCTCTCCTACAAATTAGTGAACCACATGTCTCAAACGTGGAAGCTTATACAACAACGATTGCTATTGTTGTGATGACAAGTTGTTGAGGCAGAATCCTCATTGCAATTGAATCATTGACTTTAAAAAACAAGTTCGAAACTTGATAAGGATATGAAGAAGATTAAGAAGATGCTGAAAAAGTTGGTGAAACAGTTTGGGAAATAATTTTTTTGATTAATAACAAATAGGGGGATAAGGAAGAATGAGAAGGGAGAATCAGCTGAAAGGAAAAGGCAGAAGAATTTTGAAAGCAGAAGTTATTTTTATTTATTCATACTTACGTATATTTGATACCTTTCATATTTCTCTATTTCACAATATTTGTTATCATCAAAAGGGGAGAATGTTAAGTCAAACCAGACTTGGCGTATTAAATAATTTTGATGACAAACAAAGAGAAATATACAAATGAAAAGTAGATGGACGCATGAGGCGTAAAAAAACAATTTGAAGGAGAAAAATCAGTCAAGTAAGAATCAATTTAAAAGCATTTAAAGCTTTACAAGAGAAAAGAAGACGAAAGCTTTACAAGAGAAAAGCGCATTTAAAGCTTTACAAGAGAAAAGGATTTAAAGCTTTACAAGAGAAAAGCAGACGAAAGCTTTACAAGAGAAAAGTAGATGAAAGCTTTACAAGAGAAAAGCAGTCGATACAAAATATCAGACGGAAGAAAGAAACATCAGTTTGAGTTAGTTACGGAGTCAAACTGAATAACCGTTTCTTTCAAGATTCAAGAAGCAGATATTCGAGAAACAGTTGAAGAACCCGACTATAAATAAGAGTCGAGATTGAAGAAGAAAAAAACTTCATGAAACCTTGAATATTCAACTTTTGATTTTCAGATTATCTGAGAGAAAAATTGAGAACGATATTTCGAGTGAACAGTGTTAAGAGCATTTCTATTGTAACAAGCTCTTTACTATTCTTTCAATTAGAAAGTGTTACTGAGATAGCTTTGAAGAGGCTAAGAGTAAAAGAATACTAACGTAAAGAGACACGGAGAGGCTCGATCGAAAGAATACTTGTAAGCAGTTCAGAAATAGTGAAATCTCGAAGGATATCGAGGAATGGGCGTAGCCCACGGTTTAGGGTGAACCGAATAAATTCGTGTTTTTCTTTCTACTCTCATATTACTTATATCGTAGTTTTCAAAATTAACAAAGTTTTTTAAACTAGTTACGAATTGATTCTGATAAGTTTTGATGAACAAGTAATTTCTAAAGGGATTAACAAAAGTTTATCACAATTCAACCCCCCTTCTTGTGTATCTTGATCATATTATTGTTCAATATATTAACGTGTGATTCACTTCAATAGGAACCATCTGCTATCTTAACTTGAAACTTGCCTTTAGGAAGTCTTTTCCTTCTTGGAACCCTACAAAGAATTACAAACATGGTTAGTGGCTCACGAATCTAATATCCAAGAAGTAGATAAATCGCCACATTTCTAGTTAGAACAAACTTAGGAAGCCCATACCTTGTTTGCTTTTGAGGGACTCTAGGTAGACTGGACAGTTTCTTTTCCAGTGGCCCATCTCATCACAGTGGAAACACTTTCCTTTGATGTTCTCTTTGGCCTTCTTTTTCATGGGTTTGGCCTTGACCCTATTTGGGCCTTCTTTTACATTGGACCCTTCTTCTTTTCCTTGCCCTTACCCTTGGGCTTAGAAGAAGAAGCTACATTAACCGGCCCATGAGCCTTAATATTCAATATTTCCTCCGTGCTCTGGAGGGTATTCATCAACTCACTCGAGTGTAATCCTTTTTGTTGAGCTCATAGTCAACTTAAACCGCTTAAAAGAAGAGTTTAAGCTATTGATGATCATAATCATCTGCGTGTCCGCATCCATATCCGCCCCAAGCATCTCAGCCTCAGTGACCGCAGAGATTACCTTCATCATGTAATCCCGCACCGGTTCACCAGGTTTCTGTCTGAGATTATGAAAGGTTTGGATAGCTTTCACTCTTGCAGACCTAGTCCTCACACCAAACATGTTGGACCCCGAACCTTGAGTGACAATTTGACTATGATCAAGTGGATGAGTTGATTGAAATTAAGTTGAAGATCATGAAATAAAGAGAGAAAGTATGAAAATATGAAAAATTGTGTAATAGTTGACTTTCTGGCCTTTGAAAGTTGACTTTTGTTTGAGGCAAAATTTGATAAAATGATCTACATGAAACTTGTAGATTATGTCGAGAGCTTTTTGTGGACATAAAGTTTTCAATATTTCGATATCGGGAGTGAAAGTTATGATCAGTCAAAGTTTATGTTTGATCGGGTTTGACTTTTATTATGGTTAAAACTTTGACTGAGAAATTAACCTAGTTAGAGGTTATTTGAGCTTTGATGTTCTTCATGAGAATTGAAGGATTTGTTTTGATCTTTATTTCGATATAAAGTATGCAATTTTTCGATCTCGGAATAATAAGTTATGATTTTTACAAGTTTGTATAGAGGATAGTATCTTTGACCGGAAAAATGGACTTCCGTAGGAGTCGAATTGATGTTTATGTCCTTCGTGAAAGATTTAGAGCTTCCCGCAAGCTTTCTATAGAGACTAAGTTTGTCAAAATTAGAGTTCGGGAGTAAGAGTTATGAATTTTGGGAAGTTTTGGATTTTTTTTGTCAAAAAAAAAAAAAGAAAAAAAAAGAAATGAAATTGATTCATCCCCGTCGCTAGGGCGACGTATCGCCCTAGTGATGGTGGCGTTTATTTCGCATCGCTAAGGCGACGATCGCCTCGCATGACGGTTGGCGTTCGCCCGCGTCACGAGGCGACGCGTCGCTAAGGCGATCTTGCCGTCTGACGCCGCTTTTGATTCTTTGGTTTTCTTGACTTTATTTCCTCCAATCCGACCTTTGTTCACTATTTTGCTTATATCTTTCCGTTCGACATCCGATTGAGTTGATTCTTTTGCATTGGATTCCTAAGACATTGAATTTCATTTATAAGAAATTTGTGAACTTTTGAGATTAAATTAATGGTGATTAATTTAATCAAAGTGAGTCGGGAAATTTTCGAGCATGATTCAGTGTTTTGTGAAATTCGGGATCTGTAGAGATCCGATTGAAGCGATTCTTGAGGAGAAATAAAGATAAGACAAGGGCTACAAATCATATGAAGACATGAAATGTCAATTGTGCCCCTAAGACTTTTAATTTTGAATTTAAGTTCGGATTAGGGTTTACTTTTGGATTAGGAACACTGTGAGTAATTTTAGCATAACTTTTGATCTGGGAATCGAAATGAGGAGATTCTTGTTTTGAATTAAACTAGAGACATAAGGATACAATTGTTATGAAGACAGCGAGTTTCAATTCTGGGATTAAAAATGTGAAATTTTGGACGGAAATAATCGTACATGAAAAATGTGTTAGAATATGGATATTTCCGCCTTTGTTTAGCATATAACTTTTGATGTGGTACTCGAATTGGCGCGGTCAGTGGCGTTGGATTCGTATGAGTGAGAGGAACATTTCTTGAGAAGGAAGTTTTGACAAATTCCTTCAAATCGATAGTCTTGAATCAAACCGCAAGTAAGTATAATTTTAAGTTTTGAATGGAGGGCAAAATGGTCATTTGACCATCAATTAATGAAACTCATTAATGATTGTCGTTTTGAGCTATTAAAAAGATGAATGGTCTGGAAAATTACAGAAGAAGAGAAAGAAGAAGAAATAAGAAGAGAGTGGAAGTTTCAGTATGGAGAAAAGATTAGAGAGAAAGGTATTTTGATTTTTTACTTGTTTTCTTAAGGATTTTGGGATGGTTCCAAGAGAAAAAGGTAGAGGAGCATAAGAGCTTCCTAAGGAGCGAAAAAATTAATTTGGAAGAGAAAGAGGTAAGAGAAATTTTTCTACTTTGAGATTTTGATTAATTTTGGTTTAGAATTATGGCATATAAGATGGGTTTATGATTTATGAAGTTAATTTTGAAATATATGCTTTAGGCTGGGTTTAATTTTGGATGGAAAATTGATTAAGGTTTAGGCTTAATTTTATGATTGAGAATTTTGAGATATTTTGGTGTAGAATTATAGGAAATATGATGAATTGATGATATATAAAATCAATTTCAAAGAATTTGTATTTTATGGTATTGAATTGGGATAAATTGGTTTAGGCCAATTTTAGGATTTGGGGATTTTTGAAATTGAGGATTTAAATAGTTTGGAATTAATGTGAATTGATGAATTGTGAGTTTAATTTTGAAGAAATTATGTTTTATGAGATTGAATTCGAGTGTATTGGTTTAGGCCAATTTTGAAAATTGGGGATTTTCAAAATTGGAGATTGGAATAGCTTGAATTTATATGGAATTGGTGTTTACTAAGTTTAATTTGAGTAATTAGGTGAATTATGATACTGAATTTGACTAATTCGGTTTAGGTCAAATTCAGAATTTGGGCATATTAGAAATTTTGGTTTTAGAAAGCTTGGAAATATGATGATTATGAATTTCCGATAGTTAATTTTGAGAATTATGTTATTTATGATGTGAATTTGGATGATTATGGTTTAGGTTTTGTTAAATTGGAAGAGAGAGAGAAGCAAAAGTCAAATTGAAGCATTGGACAAGTTGCTTGGATGGAAATAATGTGGGTATTATATTTATTTATTGAATGGGAAATATTTGAAAAGTTTAACAAGAAAATAATTTTCGCTTATTGTTCGGTTTATAAATATATTATCCACGAGCTTCCGAGCTCACCCCCCCTTTCATCCCAAATCTCCAGGTTTTTACGCAAGAGATCGGATGGAAGGCGAGTATGATCATAGTCCCACTTATGCGTGTTAAGTAGTATGTTTAAAGTTTAATGTTTGTATCGAGATCTTTATGGATAGTTAGAAAGCTAGTAAAGTGTGTTGTAGTTCGATTGTATATGAATGGTTTTGCTTGTGGCGATAAATGTATAAGATTGTATTATGTTGAATGAGTTATAAGTATGATTATACTTTATGTATGAGATTGGATTTTGAATGTGGTTGGGATTGATTGAAATTTACGAGTTGAGATAGTTATGGATTGGATTTATGAAGTGTTTAGAATTAAGATTGTGTTTACTTTGGTGTTTGGATGCGGACGGGAGAGTCCGATGGTTACGATATTACGATTAGGGATTATAGAAGTGTATTTTGCCTTTGCAGGAAATTTTGGGTTAGGATAAAGGCAGTAGTTATCTTTTGAAATTTTAGTAAAAAATTTGGATAAAAGTGAGATTTTGGATATGTATAAGTGTATATAAGAGTTTAAGAAATTTGAGATTGGTATGGATTTATATCGAATATATCTGTTGTATGGATTTAAGATGATTGGTATATGATTGAGTAACGAGAAAAGAAATGAGAATAAGAAAAAAAATTCATAACGGATTTTGGAGCGTCTTAGGATCCCCAACGCGACTATGATCATTCGATAAGTTTTCTTTGATTATTGTTTCGGATGTCGGATGTATCGCTTTGATTTCGTTTCGCTTTGCAACTCATTCGTTTGATTCGATTAGTATTTGCTTCCGCTTGCTTTTGCTTCCGCCGCTACTTTGGATTTGTTCGCTCGCATTTTGTTTTCGATTGAAATTTCGATCCAAATTTCCGCTTCCTTCGTTCCGTTTGCGGTTTCAGATTACATTTGCGATGTGCTTTGTTTTCTGATCCGAAATTTCGATCCGAAATTTTCGCTTCGCTTCGTTTCCGTTTGTTTCGTTTTCCGTTCTGCTTATGTAGTTGGGTCTCGAAAGTGGGCCCAACAAAACATCTCATGTAGGTGATGGACCATTGCACTAGCAGTTTTCATACAAGCAATTTGCTTTTGCAACATGCCGCTGACAGAAGCCAGAATATAACACTTAGTAGTCTTGTCGACGATTACGCCAACGCTCATGTTGTTGGACTTGCTCAGGAGTTGCATCTCCACTTAGAGGTGTGGGCTCATTTTTAGTTAACACCCATGAAATACGCTCATATTGAAGAACAATGTCAAGGTTACGTCTCCATTCATTAAACTTGTCTCCATTTTCCAATTTTTATTAGTCAAGAAGCGGGATGAGTGGATTCATTTTGTGGTTGATTATGTCGAAAATATAAATTATTAAAACATGAGCATACTAGTCAACAATTTATGGAACTTTGTATAAAATCATGATGCATGTATGCATGATGATAGATTTAACAAAACTTAAAAAATTAAAACATTATCATTGTTATTTTCTTATCTATAACAGACTAAGTGACGGTGGGCCATCTTATCTATTAAAAGAAAAGCTGGGACCCTCCCACTCAAAAACTACCAAGCATCTCATGCTCAATTTTTAAGAAGCGTCTTAATTTGGTCCATACTTTTACCAACAGAGCTACGGTGGGCGGTTTATTGATAAAAATGTTGAGTGTATAACCATTTGATTCATTCACTAAAGATACCTACAAATCATGCCTCGGTGGGAGGTCACATTTGCTATCATTAAGTGGACTTATCCTTAAGGAGACCCAAACCATGCAAGATCTAGGATCCATGCCCTCCGATGGGGAGTAACACTTCACCACATGCAAGCGGGCCATCATTTGGAGACCGTGGACTCTCAGGAGCATACTCTCCCACTCAATCTTTTGGGCTTTAAGTTTTAAATACCATCTTGTCTAGATGCAATTTATTATCCATCCTATATTGTTTCATTATATATCTCATACATAATGAATGCATGGCAAGGCCTAGGGTTGGCAATTTTCTAAATGACATGCAATCACATAATATCACATATTACAAGCATTCATTTCTCCATTCATCACATGAACTAATAAAGCCACCTTTGATTGTCCATCCTAGAAACATAAAATAATTACAAGCCTTTTAGGCCCAAAATATATACGCATCTTGGATCTTCCGCTTGAACTCTTCGCTAACATGATCCGGCCCATTCGGTAAACAAAATGTAATGGCATTTATGAAATTAGAATTTTGTCATTTGAAAAATAAAATTCCAGCACTAGATTTTAGAAAACCAAATCTTTGTTTTGACAAAAAATCCCAGCACTTGTTTTATTAAAACCGAAACTCATTTCATGAAAATTAAAAATAGCACTTAGTATTTTAGCAAAACCGAAATTGGATTCTTTGAAACAAAAAAAACCAGCACTTGTTTTCCAATCATAACGGAAATATGATTCATTGAAACAAAAATTCCAGCAACTTAGTTTTCACAAAACTTATGCCAAAACACAAAAGGATACACCGAAAATTTTACCTTTCCATTTCTTCAATCCATGGCTGCTCCTTCTTCATCATTACATCAATTTGTACATTACAAAATCAAATAAAATAGCAAAAAGAAACCAAGGAGGAAACATGGTGATGATAGACCACCCTCCTTGTTACAACCAAATGAAGAAATCTTACAAGATAAAATTTAACTTCTATGGACAACCAAAAGAGCAACATACACCATATATATTTCTATCACATAAAAATATGCAGTGTTGGACCCCGATTTTTCGGTAGAAATTAGCAATATTAAATGGAATTAAATGAGTGTGTTTGTGTTATAGATGTTATTGTACTTAGAGGAGATTGATGAGAAATGAAGTGATTAATTTTGATGACTTTGAAAATTTAGTACAGTTGTATGAGTTATGAAAGTCAAAATGAACTAATTGATTGAAATGGAAGTTGAAAAGCAAGAAATAATTAGAGAAAGTGTTATATTTTGAAGAAAATAGAAAGTTTGACTTTTGGAGTAAAGAGTTGACTTTTGATTTAGGCAGATTTTGAGGAAATGATCTTAATGAAAATTGTAGCTTATGTTGAGAGCTTTCCGTAGACATAAAGTATGCTATTTTTCGATATCGGGATTGAAAGTTATGATCTTTGAAAGTTAAGTGTATTTTGTCTTGGTTTTGAAAAATGCTCTAAGTGTCGGATTGTGTATGTTGTGTTTGAGGTGATTTCTAGACTGATGTGGTTTCAATTGGAGTAAATGATTTATGTGAAAGTTATAGAGAATTAGAATAGCTTTAAAATGATGTATAATATGCAATTCTTAGTGGTGGAGGTTGAAAGATATGGTAATGTGAAATTTGGACATTGCTTAGGTGATTGCTATCAGGGCAGAACCTTTGATTGAAAAATTAACTTAACTAGAGGTTGAATTTGCTTCAGAGTTCTGCATGAATATTGTAGAGCTTGTTTTTATCTTTCTATTAAAATAAAGCACGAAAATATTGGACAAGGGACTAGAAAGTTATGATTGTTAGAAGTTCTGATGCTGTTTAGTGTGAAGCTGATCGACCAGTCAGCTTTGTGTGGCGATTTTGATCCATTTAGAGGTCGATATGATTCTTAAGGCCTTCATGAAAGTTGTAGATATTTTTTCAAGCTTTCCATAGACACCAAGTTTGTTAAATTTGGAGTTCTGGATCAAAAGTTATTATGTTTGCAAGTTTTTGCACTGTTGAGAAATTATCGATAAGTCATCTTTGTGTAAACTTTTGATCCCTTTAGAGTCCGAGCTTGCTTATGAGTCCTTGAAAATTGTAGATCTGTCTCTTAGCTTTCCAATGAAACAAACCGCGACTGATTTGGAGCTCGGAGTCAAAAGATATGAACGTTTGAAGTTTGAAGGTCGGATCATATGATTGATCGCCCACCCACGCGCGCCCGCGCGAGCGACCGACCTAGTGTGGGAGACCGACCTGGTGCGGGCGACCGACCTGGTGCGGGAGACCGACCTGGTGCGGGCAACCGACCTGGTGCGGCAGACCGACCGGGAGACCGACTTGGTGCGGGCGATCGACCTGGTGCGGGCGACCGACCTCTCTTCCTTGTTTTGGCCATAACTTCTTCGTCCAACATCCGATCGACCTAATTTTTGAAGCATTGGATTCCTAAGACATTTTTCTACCTTTCCATGCTAGATTGATAGGTTTTAGCACAAAATTGAAAAAGGTGCATTGAAACAAAGTATGACGACCAGTTGATTAAGCCTGACTATACTTCAGTAAATTGAAGATAACTTGAGCTGTAGAGCTCAGATTTAGCTGATTCTTTTTGAGAATTAAACTAAAGAGATGGAGCTACAAATGTTATGAAGGAGCCGAACTGTAATGTAGCCTCTAAGACGTCCAAATGTAGGTCGGAAGTTCAGTGTAGTGTTCAGTCTCGGTGTTGTAGTGGCTGAATAGTGTTCAGTATTTTGGATATATCTCAATCTCTAGAGCTCTGATTGAGTTGATTCTTATTGGAAATTAAACTAGAGACATAGATCTATAAATGCTAAGAAGGAGCCGATCGACAATGGAGCCTTTAAGACTTTCAAATACAGGTCGGAAGTTGAGTATAGAGTTTAGTCTCAGCTTTGTAATGACTGAACAGTGTTCAGTATTATAGGTCGCTAGAGCTCGCTAGAGCTCGGATTGAGTTGAGTCTTTTTGCAAATTAAACTAAAGAGATGGGGCTACAAATGTTATGAGGGAGCCAATCGACAATGTAGCCTCTAAGACTTCCAAATATGGGTCGGAAGTTAGGTGTAGTGTTCAGCCTCGAGTCTGAAGAACAGACTTTAGTATTTTGGAAATATCTTATATTATAGAGCTCCGAACGACCTGATTCTTGAAGCGATGGATTTGTAAGACATAGAGGGACATTTCTCTAGAAGAGAGTTTTGTCAAATGACTTCAGCTACCTGATCGAAATAAGGAGACAAGATGTCAGTTCTTAGGAAGGACATTGTTGGAAGATCACTTAAGTGTTATGTTTTAAAGGCTTACAAGTAAGGGCATAAGGGTCTTCTCTCATTCATTAATGGCAAGTTGGTAAATAAGAAAAGTGTGTTTTATTATAAGAAGGAGCAGTGAGTCACGATTTTGACGGAAACAAAACAAGAGAATAAGAAGAGAGGAGAATGAGAGATTCGGATGGGAGAAAAGGAAGGAGAAAAGGAGAGAAATCTTAGGGTTCGAAATTTTGCTACCTTCCAAGGATGATTTCAAGTTGATGCTAAAGAGGAAAGATGAAAGAAGGTGATAGCTCCCATATGGGACAAGGAAAATCCGAAAATGGGGAAAAATAAGGTAAGAGGTGGATTTTTGATTCTTAAGTTTAAATGAAGTTTTGGTTTAGAAACTTTGCTTATGGTATGGGTTTGTTAATTCTATGCCTAATTTTGGAGATTACATGCTTTATGGGTTTAATTTTGGATGGAAATTAATTAGGGTTTATGCCCAAATTTGGAATTTGGAGATTTTGGCAATTTATGATTTAGAAAGCTTGAATATATGAGGGATTAGTGTTTCTAAGTTCAATTTTAAGGATTTTGTTGTTTATGAGATTGAATTTGTGGGAAATTGGTGTAGGGAATTTTCTATTGGAAGAAAGAAAGACGCAATGGTCAAATTGAAGCTAAGGACAAGCTTGTGGCATTAATTCAAGGTGGGTAGCATATTTATATTTTAATCTGTAAGCTTAATACGAATTTTCAAAAATTAAAGAAAGCATAAATGTGAAATTTTGAAAAATTATTGTTTTGTAAATGTTTGAAATTATGATTTTCGAATGTTTTCTTGAAAATTTTTATAAGCTTAAATTCATTGTTTTAAATGATTTGATAAATTGATAGAAATTTCTGAAAGTGCATTTGTTGTGTATGCATTATTCAATTGCTGAAATTATTGTTTGATTGAATGATTTGATTGTTGAATTTAGTGAACGATAGATTGAATAAATTGAGTTGTATGCATTTTGTGGAAAATTTGAAGAAAAGTAAGATTTTGGAAAAGTGCCTTTGGGCAATTCGAATCTTTGTTTTCGTTTACGTGTTATGTGGGTTCGGTTAGGTCCTTTGGTGAGAGTCATTGTCTCTATTTGTATAGCCTTCACCGGCTGCCCGCTAGTGACACGGAGTCTCGTTTCGGACTCCTTCACAGCTCTAACTGGACCGCTTTGAGAAAGTGTAGTCTGTCTGTTCATTCACGATCGCAGGACATTATCTTGAGAATGTGCGACGTTCTGCTTGGACGAACAGACCATTTTGATATGTTTTGTGATTTTTGATTTTGTTTATGTGCATGAAATTTCTCCGATGTGATTGCATTCATGTTTATGAGAAAATTTTGAGAAAAGAAAAAGAAAGAAAAGAAAAGGGGTTTTTAACCAGGAAAATTTTAGAAATTTGATATATAAAGTTTGGAAAATTGAAAAGGGTTTGAGAAAAATATTTGAAAGTTAAAAAGTTTGAAAACTACGCCTTTTGGCAAAAAGCTTGTGAAAAATTATTTCCGCTTATTTATCGATTTATAAATGTGTTATCCACGAGCTTTCGAGCTCACCCCCCTTTCATCCCCATCTCCAGGTTTCGAGCAGGAGATCGGATGAAAGAATGTGAAGGCTTATGGTCCGTTTGTGCATCGTTAGTATGGTTGTGGAAATATTGAGATTTGGAATATTTTGTAAATGGTTTGAATTTCTATTAAGTGATTATGATGTTTTTCAGAATGTATGAAGATTATGACTGAATGTTTGAGAGTAAGAAATTGTATATGATTTGGAAATTTGTATATGAGTTTGGTATTGAAGTGAGAATTATGGAAGTATTAGATTTAGGTTTGCGTTTTGCTGGTGTTTGGATTCCGGACGGGAGAGTCCGATGATTCTGAGATCTGTTTGGCTTTTAGAAGTGTATTTCTCTACCCTTGCAGGTTTGGGTTAGGATCAAGGCAGCCGTTATGCTGCCGAAATTTTGATAAAATTAGAATAAAATGTAATTTAAGATTTGTATGGATAAGTAAGAATATGATCAGACTTAGAGTTCTGCATGAGAATGATTTTCCAATAGTGGAATTTGGTTGTGTGATTTGAATGAGGTTGACTAATGAGGTAAGAAATGAGATTAAGAAAAGAAAAAAAATTATACCGAATTTTGGAACGTCTTAGGGTTTCCAACGCGATTGTGATCCTGTGTTCCTTCTTGTTCTCGGATGTCGGACATTTGTTAAGTATCGATTCCGCTTCGTTTCGTTTTGCTTCAACACATTTGTTATGCTTCCGTTTCGATTTCTGAATTCGACTCGCTTTTCGATTCCATGTTACTTCTTACGCTTTTGTTCGTTATTTATGATTCGATTCTATATTCGATTCGCAATTTCGATATGAAATTTCCGTTTCCATTCGATTTCGTTTCCTTCGTTCTCTTCGTTTTTTTTGGTTGGGATCCGGTTCCCGGATCGGGTCCCAACATTTATGGTATCAAAGCCCAGTAATATGATCTTACTTGGACGTATGTGTATGAGTAAGAAATGGATAAGAGTTTATGAGGATAAGATTGATCTTGTGAGAATGTGAGCATGATGTGTTTGTCTTTCATGAATTATTTGATGAATCTAAATGATTGTATGTTGGAGGTGAAGAGTTATATGATTGAATTAGTGAGAGTGGGATATTAATGTGATTAAGTGTTCATGAATTATTCGAGGAAATTACAGTGACTATTTGATTTAAGTGTCAAGAGTACGATTGATTTTAAGATTGTGTGTATGGAACTTAAGATTAGAAATTCATGATGAGTTTGGATGATTTGGCTTCGAATATATAGGAGATACAATAGCAGAATATTTGAAAGATGAGCTTGATGATAGAGATATATGTATTGATATGGTATGGGTGCTATGTGACTTAAGAATTAAGAAATTGTGGAGAGATTGAGAATATGTATTAGGAGGATATTAAATAAGAAAAGTGATTGATTAAGCTCTTTTGAAGAAATTAGTTAAGAGATTGTGTTATTTGATAATGTCTTAGTAGGAATTTCGTGGTGAAATTCTTTTAAGAGGGAGAATTGTTGGACCCGATTTTTGATAGAAATTAGCAATATTAAATGGAATTAAATGAGTGTGTTTGTGTTATAGATGTTATTGTACTTAGAGGAGATTGATGAGAAATGAAGTGATTGGTTTTGATGACTTTGAAAATTTAGTACAGTTGTATGAGTTATGAAAGTCAAAATGAACTAGTTGATTGAAATGGAAGTTGAAAAGCAAGAAATAATTAGAGAAAGTGTTATATTTTGAAGAAAATAGAAAGTTTGACTTTAGGAGTAAAGAGTTGACTTTTGATTTAGGCAGATTTTGAGGAAATGATCTTAATGAAAATTGTAGCTTATGTTGAGAGCTTTCCGTAGCCATAAAGTATGCTATTTTTCGATATCGGGATTGAAAGTTATGATCTTTGAAAGTTAAATGTATTTTGCCTTGGTTTTGAAAAATGCTCTAAGTGTCGGATTGTGTATGTTGTGTTCGAGGTGATTTCTGGACTGATGTGGTTTGAATTGGAGTAAATGATTTATGTGAAAGTTATAGAGAATTAGAATAGCTTTAAAATGATGTATAATATGCAATTCTTAGTGGTGGAGGTTGAAAGATATGGTAATGTGAAATTTGGACATTGCTTAGGTGATTGCTATCAGGGCAGAACCTTTGATTGAAAAATTAACTTAGCTAGAGGTTGAATTTGCTTCAGAGTTCTTCATGAATATTGTAGAGCTTGTTTTTATCTTTCTATTGAAATAAAGCACGAAAATATTGGACAAGGGACTAGAAAGTTATGATTGTTAGAAGTTCTGATGCTGTTTAGTGTGAAGCTGATCGATCAGTCAGCTTTGTGTGGCGATTTTGATCCATTTAGAGGTCTATATGATTCTTAAGACCTTCATGAAAGTTGTAGATATTTCTTCAAGCTTTCCATAGACACCAAGTTTGGTAAATTTGGAGTTCTGGATCAAAAGTTATGATGTTTGCAAGTTTTGGCACTGTTGAGAAATTATCGATCAGCCATCTTTGTGTAAACTTTTGATCCCTTTAGAGTCCGAGCTTGCTTGTGAGTCCTTCTTAAAAATTGTAGATCTGTCTCTTAGCTTTCCAACGAAACAAACCGTGACTGATTTGGAGCTCGGAGTCAAAAGATATGAACGTTTGAAGTTTGAAGGTCGGATCGCATGATTGATCGCCCACCCGCGCGCGCCCGCGCGAGCGACCGACCTGGTGCGGGAGACCGACCTGGTGCGGGAGACCGACCTGGTGAGGGCGATCGACCTGGTGCGGGAGACCGACCTGGTGCGGGCGATCGACCTGGTGCGGAAGACCGACCTGGTGCGGGCGACCGACCTCTCTTCCTTGTTTTGGCCATAACTTCTTCGTTCGACATCCGATCGACCTAATTTTTGAAGCGTTGAATTCCTAAGACATTTTTCTACCTTTCCATGCTAGATTGATCGGTTTTAGCACAAAATTGAAAAAGGTGCATTGAAACAAAGTATGACGACCAGTTGATTAAATCTGACTATACTTCAGTAAATTGAAGATAACTTGAGCTGTAGAGCTCATACTAAGCTGATTCTTTTTGAGAATTAAACTAAAGAGATGGAGCTACAAATTTTATGAAGGAGCCGAGCTGTAATGTAGCCTCTAAGACTTCCAAATGTAGGTCGGAAGTTCAGAGTAGTGTTCAGTCTCGGTGTTGTAGTGGCTGAACATTGTTCAGTATTTTGGATATATCTCAATCTCTAGAGCTCTGATTGAGTTGATTCTTGTTGTAAATTAAACTAGAGACATAGATCAATAAATGTTAAGAAGGAGTTGACCGACAATGGAGCCTCTAAGACTTTCAAATACTGGTCAGAAGTTGAGTATAGAGTTTAGTCTCAGCTTTGTAATGACTGAACAGTGTTCAGTATTATAGGTCGCTAGAGCTCGCTAGAGCTCGGATTGAGTTGAGTCTTTTTGCAAATTAAACTAAAGAGATGGGGCTACAAATGTTATGAGGGAGCCAATCGACAATGTAGCCTCTAAGACTTCCAAATATGGGTCGGAAGTTAGGTGTAGTGTTCAGCCTCGAGTCTGAAGAACAGACTTTAGTATTTTGGAAATATCTTATATTATAGAGCTCCGAACGACCTGATTCTTGAAGCGATGGATTTGTAAGACATAGAGGGACATTTCTCTAGAAGAGAGTTTTGTCAAATGACTTCAGCTACCTGATCGAAATAAGGAGACAAGATGTCAGTTCTTAGGAAGGACATTGTTGGAAGATCACTTAAGTGTTATGTTTTAAAGGCTTACAAGTAAGGGCATAAGGGTCTTCTCTCATTCATTAATGGCAAGTTGGTAAATAAGAAAAGTGTGTTTTATTATAAGAAGGAGCAGTGAGTCACGATTTTGACGGAAACAAAACAAGAGAATAAGAAGAGAGGAGAATGAGTGATTCGGATGGGAGAAAAGGAAGGAGAAAAGGAGAGAAATATTAGGGTTCGAAATTTTGCTACCTTCCAAGGATGATTTCAAGTTGATGCTAAAGAGGAAAGATGAAAGAAGGTGATAGCTCCCATATGGGACAAGGAAAATCCAAAAATGGGGAAAAATAAGGTAAGAGGTGGATTTTTGATTCTTAAGTTTAAATGAAGTTTTGGTTTAGAAACTTTGCTTATGGTATGGGTTTGTTAATTCTATGCCTAATTTTGGAGATTACATGCTTTATGGGTTTAATTTTGGATGGAAATTAATTAGGGTTTATGCCCAAATTTGGAATTTGGAGATTTTGGCAATTTATGATTTAGAAAGCTTGAATATATGAGGGATTAGTGTTTCTAAGTTCAATTTTAAGGATTTTGTTGTTTATGAGATTGAATTTGTGGGAAATTGGTGTAGGGAATTTTCTATTGGAAGAAAGAAAGACATAATGGTCAAATTGAAGCTAAGGACAAGCTTGTGGCATTAATTCAAGGTGGGTAGCATATTTATATTTTAATCTGTAAGCTTAATACTGAATTTTGAAAATTAAAGAAAGCATAAATGTGAAATTTTGAAAATTATTGTTTTGTAAATGTTTGAAATTATGATTTTGAATGTTTTCTTGAAAATTTTATAAGCTTAAATTCATTGTTTTAAATGATTTGATAAATTGATAGAAATTTCGAAAGTGCATTTGTTGTGTATGCATTATTCAATTCTTTGAAATTATTGTTTGATTGAATGATTTGATTGTTGAATTTAGTGAGCGATAGATTGAATAAATTGAGTTGTATGCATTTTGTGGAAAATTTGAAGAAAAGTAAGATTTTGGAAAAGTGCCTTGAGCAATTCGAATCTTTGTTTTCGCCACGTGTTATATGGGTTGGTTAGGTCCTTTGGTGAGTCGTATTGTCTCTATTTATTAGCCTTCGCCTTGGCTGCCCGCTAGTGGCACGGAGCTCGGTTCGGACTCCTTCACGGCTACTTTGGACCGCTTATGAGAAAGTGTAATGCGTTCTATTCACGATCGCACAGGACCGCTATGCTGAAATGTGCGAGACGCTCTATTTGGACCGAACAGGACCATTTTGATATGTTTTGTGATTTTGATTTTGTTTATGTGCATGAAATTTCTCGATGTGATTGCATTCATGTTTATGAGAAAATTTTGAGAAAAAAAAAGAAAAGAAAAGGGTTTTAACGGGAAAATTTTAGAAATTTGATATGTAAAGTATGGAAAATTGAAAAGGGTTTGAGAAAAATATTTGAAAGTTAAAAAGTTTGAAAACTATGCCTTTTGGCAAAAAGCTTGTGAAAAATGATTTCCGCTTATTTATCGATTTATAAATATGTTATCCACGAGCTTTCGAGCTCACCCCCCCTTTTATCCCTATCTCGGGTTTGACGGAGATCGGATGAAAGAATGTGAAGGCTTATGGTCCGTTTTTGCATCGTTAGTATGGTTGTGGAAATATTGAGATTTGGAATATTTTGTAAATGGTTTGAATTTCCATTAAGTGATTATGATGTTTTTCAGAATGTATGAAGATTATGACTGAATGTTTGAGAGTAAGAAATTGTATATGATTTGGAAATTTGTATATGAGTTTGGTATTGAAGTGAGAATTATGGAAGTATTAGATTTAGGTTTGCGTTTTGCTGGTGTTTGGATTCCGGACGGGAGAGTTCGATGATTCTGAGATCTGTTTGGCTTTTAGAAGTGTATTTCTCTACCCTTACAGGTTTGGGTTAGGATCAAGGCAGCCGTTATGCTGTCGAAATTTTGATAAAATTAGAATAAAATGTAATTTAAGATTTGTATGGATAAGTAAGAATATGATCAGACTTAGAGTTCTGCATGAGAATGATTTTCCAATAGTGGAATTTGGTTGTGTGATTTGAATGAGGTTGACTAATGAGGTAAGAAATGAGATTAAAAAAAGAAAAAAAAATTATACAGAATTTTGAAACGTCTTAGGGTTTCCAACGCGATTGTGATCATGTGTTCCTTCTTGTTCTCGGATGTCGGACATTTGTTAAGTATCGATTCCGCTTCGTTTCATTTTGTTTCAGCACATTTGTTATGCTTCTGTTTCGATTTCTGAATTCGACTCGCTTTTCGATTCCATGTTACTTCTTACGCTTTCGTTCGTTATTTATGATTCGATTCTATATTCGATTCGCAATTTCGATATTAAATTTCTGTTTCCATTTGATTTCGTTTCCTTGGTTCTCTTCGTTTTTTTCGGTTGGGATCTGGTTCCCGGATCGGGTCCCAACATGCAGTATACATAAAAAGATTGCCAACCCATGCATCCACCATATAGGAACCGAAATCATGCATGAAAAACCGGCTCTGCTACCAATTGTTGGATCGGAAAAAGAAAGCATGCTTAGTATGGAGAAACTATAGATTTCAAAACTTTTTAAGAAATCATCTTGCAGCGGAAGCAATATATCCAAATCAACATGCTAATCCATACATGATATGGTATAAGGATAATAAAACCAAGAACAAGATAAAAGGAATTACCGACTCCTTCGCTACAGCTTTAAATCCTCGTTGTGCTATCCTCTCCTTCTTATATCCAAATCCTTTGCCTTTGAGTCTTTTCCTTTAGCAATCTATCTTCTTCCTTGTTGTGGTATCCTCAACCAATTAGATTTACCACTTGTTCTTCAAGGACAACTAGGTTAACAAAATCCTTTGGTGGGAAAGGAGAAGAAATATTTGGAGGAGATTTTCTTAGAAGAAGAAGAACCAAAATTGAAACTCTTTCAATTCTTTCACTTAGAATTTCGGTTCTACCTTGCATGAAAGGAGAGAATGTCTAAAAACCATGCAAGAACCCTTTCTTACATCTCAATTTCGAAATATGCATGAATGGAAAAGTGAGAGGCATCCGATGCATCACTTACATTAATCACTCATCAAATAGCCAATAAATGAGACTTACTTCATTTATCTTTAAAATGGCTATTTGAAAAGACCATAACCTATAATTGAATACCCATTTCGGTTTTGGTAAGAAGAAAAAAGGAAGATGGTCCATCTAATGCACATCTTTCATCTTTAATCTAATGAATGCAAATAGGTTACATGCCAACATTAAAAGTCAACCATTAAACCATTTAATGGTAAGTTCATAACTCCATTTAATAATGATGAACCATAATAAAGACCATCTTTATTTAGTATTTTAATATCAAATGTGTGGTTACACATCTAACCTAACACAATTTCAAAATTGCTTCTTCTCCATTTTAAAAAAATTTGTTTTAATATAATTAATCTAATCAATTACATTAAACCAAAACAAGCCCATTTCTAAATGAACATATGGGCTTCCAATTAACCATTAATTAGTATAAACCCATCATTCAATTATGGACTTCTAAAGCCTCCAAACTACTTCTTACTTAGTTTGATAACCTTCCTTAAAGCCAAGTGGGGAATCTTATTGGACTTTGATAATTAAGCTCGATAAACCCGAAATAATTCAATCTCATTGGAATTAATTCTAGCTTATTAACTAAATGTCATTCCACTAAAGAAAATTAGTTGAACTCTTTAATTATTAAATATTATGAGAATATGTCCAATTGCAAACCCTATTTAGAACCTTATTATAGCCATCCGCACAACAAAGGGTAAAATTACCGTTTTGCCCTTATGTTGGTTTTTCCTTCTAGATCTCTCATTTTACTTTATATGGTGATTAACACATAAGATCTCATCTTAGTGTTAAGACTTGATGGGTAGCTAGTCCATCAAATTCTTTGGCGCCAGTTTAATCACCACATCTCCTTAAAACATCTAGAAGAGATGATAACACTATAAACTCTTTATTTGAGTGAATGTTCACGATACATGTTTCAATTAATAATTCCAACATGCGGAACCTTTGGATTAATACCTGTAAAAATCCATTCGATCATATCAAAATTATAATGAAACACATATGAGTTCACCACTCATCAAGATTGTGGTTCATAATAGCGAATGCTTAAGTTGTATGTTTTAAGATTAAAGTAACGGCCCACTTTATTCTTGAAAACATACTTGATTCAATTCATTTAATAGTGCCATTATCGATAGTCTACTACTATCATGATATGAAACTCATCATTCCCTTTAAGTAAACTCCTTTACTTATATGGAGATAAATCGCAACACTACGATCTAAACCATAATCAAACGACCAACTTGATTATTCAACTGTGAATCAATTAATTGATTCTAATAATATACATGTTTCCCATACATCTCTATGTATATGTATATTACTTACAAATGAATCTTGGTACCTTATGACCAGATATATAATGCTCATACAGATAAAACCAAACTCTTTTGTTTTATTAATAATAAATATTTTCATTACAAAGCATGGCGAAGAAGATAAAGTTACATGTAAATACACTTGCTTTCCAGGGCACTATATTTACATAACTCCAACACTTCTTAGGTTCTATTTCAGAGATAAAAGCCAAATTAGCTTCTCTTCTGAATCTGGACCTTGTTCTAACTCCTTCTGAGGTCTCTCCGATAATCAACTATTCTGGATGAGAACTTTTATATTTCCAGTCTCTTTTTAGTCCGATAGTTTCTGGAATATCTTCAACTTTGTCCACATGAGTTCCTGATGATGAAGTTTTTGTTATATCATCTAAGTTCTTTGAAGGACCTTCACTCTCCATGTCATTTTCCTTATGGGATTGGGAACTATCATCAAACTTGACATGGATGGTCTCCTCAACTGTCTTTGAAGTAAGGTTGTACACCCGAAATGCCTTAGACGATGATGAGTAACCTAGAAAGATTCCTGGATAGGTCTTTGAATCTAATTTATCCAACAGCTCCTTTGTATTCAGAATAGAGCATTTGCATCCAAATGGATGAAAGTAAGATATATTTGGTTTTCTTCCATTCCATAACTCATAAGGAGTCTTCTTCAACATGGGTCGCAACAGAATTCTATTCTGAATATAACATGCTGTATTCACAGCTTCTGCCTAGAAGTACTTAGGAAGATTCATCTCACACAGCATGGTCCTAGCCATCTTTTGAATCGTCCTGATCTTCCTTTCAACAACCCCATTCTGTTGAGGAGTCCTAGGACTAGAGAGATTGTGGGAAATTCCATTCTCCTCACAGAATAATCTAAACTTCTCATTCTCAAACTCTCCACTATGGTCACTCCTGATACTGGCTATAGACATTCCATTTTCATTCTGTAACTTTCTGGATAAGGTCCTAAAGCACTTAAAAGATTCATCTTTGTGTGATAAAAATAATATCCAACAAAATCGAGTAAAGTCATCAACAATAACAAGTCCATATTTCTTTATGCCAAGACTTATTGCCCTTGTTGGACCAAATAAATCCATATGTAACAACTCTAAAGGTTTAGATGATGTTACAAAACTTTTAGAAGAAAAAGAAGTTTTAACTTGTTTTCCTTTCAAACAGTTTTCACAGAAAAACTTTTTTTCAAAACTTATTTTTGGTAATCCTCTCACCAAATCATGTTTTGCCAATTTTGAAATATGTTTAAAAGAGACATGACCTAGCTTTTTATGCCAGATTAGTCTTTCTTCTTCGGAAGATAGAAAACATGAAATATTTTGACTTTGAAAATCTTCTAAATCAATTTTGTAAAGATTGTTTCTTCTCTTGGCAGAGAAAAGTATAGACCCATCTTTATTTCTGATTTCGCAAAAATTTTGATTAAATGTGACTGTGAAACCAGAATCACACAATTGATTGACGCTAATCAAGTTATGCTTCAGACCATCAACAAGCAGTACATTATTTATGCATGCAAAGGAATCTTTACCTATTTTACAGATTCCAATAATCTTGCCCTGCTGGTTGTCTCCGAAAGTTACCGATCTTCCCTTCTTATACTGAAGGTCTAGGAACATAGACCTTCTTCCCGTCATATGTCGCGAGCATACACAGTCTAAATACCAATGGTGCTTGCCGTATTTTCCAAGGAAGGATATCTGCAGGAGAAACTATTTTATTTTTTGGTACCCATAATTTTTTCGGTCCTTTATGGTTAGTAGTATGCATATGATGAGTTCTTTGATGCATATAACTAGATCGTTGATTAAAATGAGATTTATTATGGTTTCTCTTTTGAACGAAAGGTTTTTTATGAGACTGAGTCTTGTTACTTGTAAACCCTAATCAGGTTTTATCACTCGGATGTCTACATTTTCTAAGCATCTCATTCATTTTCTTAGTGCTCTCTGTGAAAATAGCTAAATATGCTGATAGATTCTTAATTCTTAGTTTTAGCTGATTGATTTCTTCTAATCTGTCTACAACTTTATTCTTCTCTTCTAATTGCTTTTTCAGACATATATTTTCTCTCTCTATTTCTTCCGTATGTCTAATATTTTCTGCATACTTTTTCTTTAACAGTTTGTATTGTTTCAGAATAGCATGAGAATCTTCTAATAGTTCTGAGTAGGCATCATGCAAATTATCGTAGTCAGATTTTACCTTCTCATCACTATCTTCCTCGGCCATCAGGCAGATGTTTGAATATTCGACGATTGAACACAGATTCGATTCGATGAATCTAGGTCCTCCCGCATTGCCATCATGCTTTTCTTGCCTTCTCTACTCTTCTTTGGTTTCTTCTTTAGAGTCGGACATTCGGACTTGTAGTGTCCTGGCTGATTGCACTCGTAGCAAATGACAGATGACTTTTCTGGTTTGGCTTTATCTTTGCCATTCTTTTTGAAAGTCTGATTCCCTTTGGAATTCTTCTTCCACATGAGTCTTATCTTTCTGGAGATGAAAGATAATTCGTCATCTTTATCACTTGACTCTGGTTCTAATTGGCTGGAGTCATCATCCTTTGATTCTTCAATCTTTAATGCTTTTGATGACTTCCTCCTTCTTTGAGTCTTGTGATTCTTATGTCCGGCCTTCAACGCTATCGACTTGTCCCGTTTGGGCTTGTCTTCAGCATTGAGTTCAACTTCATGAATCTTCAAGGATCCAAGCAACTCGTCACGCTTTAACACGCTCAAGTCTTTGGCTTCTTGCACCGCAGTAACTTTAGGTCTCCATCTCTTCGGAAGACTTCTTAGGATCTTTCGAATATGATCTTGATTGTTGTACGTTCTTCCAAGAGCTTTCAATCCATTGACAATTGTTTGAAATCTTCCAAACATTTGATCAATAGATTCTTCATCTTTCATCTTGAAAAGTTCATACTGGTGCACAAGAATACTTATCTTGGATTCTTTAACTTGGCTTGTGCCTTCGTGAGCAATGGACAATGTGTCCCACATCTCCTTTCCGGTATCGCATCCGTGGACTTTGTCATACCCGCTCCTGCTTAGGGCACACGTCAAGAAGAACTTCGCCTTTGAGTTCAGTTGTATTCTCGTCTTTTGGTCAGCCGTCCATCTGACTCGTGGAATGGAATTGCCATCTTCATCTACTAGTGTATGAGGTCCGTTCTCTATTACGTCCCAAAGGTCGACATGAGTAGATTCTATGAATAGCCGCATCCTATCTTTCCAATAATGATAATCCTCTCCGTTGAATGCTGGAGGTCTAGTGACTGAGGCTCCTTCTGCGATGTATACATGTGATTCTGCCATTATCTTTGATCCACACTTTGCTATAGTGATTCTTGGAAACCAGGCTCTGATACCAATTAAAGTGAATCACACGTTAATACAATACTTAGAAAACGATATAAAAATGCACGAGAAGGGGGGGCTGAATTGTGTATTCCCCTATTTGAAAAATCTTTCAAAACTGTTTGTTAGAAATAAAATTCTTTACAGAACTTCCGATAGATTCTAATTAATCAAAACTTTTGAAAAACCTTGTTTACGAGTTAAGTACTGATAAAACTTGAATCTAAAATATAGAGATATAGAGTGAGATTAGTTGACACAGAGATTTATCCTGGTTCACCCCAAACCGTGGGCTACGTCCAATCCTTAGAGTTCCTTCTGAGATTTCACTATCTCTTCAATTTTACAAGTATTCTTTGTGAGCCTCTTCAGGTCTCTACAATCAGTATTCTTTCACATTTAGCCTCTGCAGGCTATCCGTACTACTTTTTCTCAGAAAAGTGTTTGAACACTTGTTACAGTAAAATAGCTCTCAGCTAATTCGCACAATAAGCTCGTAGATGTAATTCAACAAATTTTTCAACTCGACTAGCTTTGCTAACTTTTTCTCACTTTGACTCACTTTGTCTAACTTTGCAATCTTCGACTTCGACTTGTATTTATAGACTTAAATGCAGAAGCGCTTCTTGATTCTTGTTTCTTGAATCTTTAAAAAGCGGTTATTGATTGAGTTACGTAACTAACTCGAACTGACTCCTTCATCTTCTTTTGAATTCGCATCTTCTTTTCTTAAATCGTATTTTATAAATACGTGTTTTTGCGTGCAAATGCTCGCTTTTACTATTTAGTGTCTTCGCTCGCTTTACTATTAGCATTTAAATGCAAATGCTTTGCTTAGCGTCTGCGTCTGCTATTTTTTTATGCATGTTTGCTTTACTTAAATCGTATGTCTTTTTGCTTAAATGCATGCGACTTTGTCATTTTGTTTTCTTTTATTGATTCTCTTTTTGTTATACATCAAAATCATATCTAAGTAAAGTTATTTGGACTTAACAAAAGGTACAGCTCCTCTTAATGTGGTTTATATGACTAACCAAAATGGACCCAAAATGGCCTGGGTACCAATAAGTAGAAAGAATGTTTCAGTTGTAGGTACAAGTAAGGAATGAAAATCCACCAAGCACATGGTACATTGATAGTGGATGTCGACTAATTGGTGACAAGTCTGCTAACAAGTTGACTTGTGTGGGTCAATAAGTCGACCTATGATATACACAGAACTATGGAAATGAAGAAATTTCAGGATAAGTCGACTTATACAAAACGACAAGTCGACTTATGGAGGTAAAACAAGTCGACTTATGTTTACACGTGTTCAATTGTTGGATTGTTATGTTATGTAATGACTTTGCATTTTCTTTGTGTTTGCTTATGAACTGTCAGTCGAATATAAGTTATCTGGGTCTTCTTTAAAAATTCTCTTTTTCCCAAAATCTCCGAAAACATATTCTCTTCTACTTTTGATATTTATTCATGATGATGTTTCTCCACCATGATGGTTTTTGTATCTAGCCAAGACCGACATTTCATATTGTTTGTGACTGTTACTTCTCTATTTAATGTGATTGCGATATTTCATCTATTGTTGGTTTGTATTAGTTGTTTTGATTATGACAAAAAGGGGGAGAAAAATGAGAAATTGGATATTCTTTAGTTACTTGATTAAGGGGGAGTATGTGATAATTGTCTTTAATTAAAGTCTATCGTGATTTCAAATTACTTTTATGAATTTGATCTTACAAGGTTATTAAATTCAATGATTTATATGATTGAGGGCGAGACTTCTAACCAAAATGACAAGGCATAAAAACCTTGATCAATGTTTCTTTGTTCTCATTTCTTAAACAATTTCTAAGTGTTTTGTCATTATTAAAAAGGGGGGATTGTTGGACCAATGGTGGTTGACAAATTAAATCCCACTTATGTTTTGATAATAATAAAATGTATAGAATTGGTTAAGAAATTATTTCAGGTATTTTGGGATTATTATTGTGCAAATCAAGATGGGCAAGTGATTAATCATTGAGGAATTAAGATGGAAGTTTCCTTATGAGTGCAAGACACATTAATAAAGAAGATTATAGAAGATTTGATTGGATATTACCGTTGAAGCCTACATAAGTCGACTAGAACATCATAAGTCGACTAATACATGAAGATCTGTCAACACAAGTCGACTAACAGTATATAAGTCGACTTATCGAGGACCACAAGTCGACTTACACAGCATAAGTTGACTTATTGAAGAGCGGAGATGAAATTTTACGTAAATCATTGACACAAGTCGACTTATACACTCGACAAGTCGACTTATGGGTACAACAAATTAATTCCAACGGTTCAATTAGCCACAAATGGAAAGGAGGATGTTAAGGAACGGTCATAACAATTAGACAACGGCTATATAGGTTCCCAACAGCTATTTTTCTTCAAATATAAGAGTGGATGATCAAGGAAAAAGATTAGAGAAGTTCTACAAGAAAAATACTCCACTATTGCTTCATATTTTGCTCACTATTGCTCTTATCTTGTCACACCATTGTATTGAGCTTTGTTCTTCAATCTTTATATTATTTCTCTTACAATTTGAGTGACTAGTGAAAAGTCACTTGTGAGGTAGGATTTGTGCCGGAAGACAAATCAAGTGTAAAGGTAGCTTGAGCCGGAAATCAAGTGGTGTTGGTAGGATTTGTGCCAGAAGACAAATCAAGTGTAAAGGTAGCTTGAGCCAGAAATCAAGTGGTGTTGGTAGGATTTGTGCCGGAAGACAAATCAAGTGTAAAGGTAGCTTGAGCCGGAAATCAAATGATGTTGTAAGAGTTCACACTAAACTAAAAAGTGTGCAGTAAAGTGGTTTGCCAAATCCTAAGTGGGAGCTTAGATAGAGGACGTAGGTCTTAGTACTGAACCTCTATAAAAATAGTGTTTTCTGTTCTTCCCTACTCTTTACATTTAAATTTGTTTAAATTGTTTTTGTGTGAATTAACTTCTGATTTTATTTTAGAAAAAGCTTAAAGATCTATTCAACCCCCCCTTCTAGATCGCTAACAGTACATACTGATATGTGTGGGCCCATAAATGTACAAGCTAGAGGAGATTATGAATATTTCATAATTTTTATAGATGATTACTCAAGACATGGTTATTTTGTATTTGATGCATAAAAAGAGTGAATCTTTTGAAAAGTTCAAAGAATTCAAAGCTGAAGCTGAGAAGCAATTTGGCAAGCCATTAAAACAGCTTCGATCAAATCGAGGTGGTGAGTATTTATCTGGAGAGTTCCAACAATATTTAATTGACAATGGAATTGTTTCCAATTTTTCAGCTCCTCGTATACCTCAACAAAATGGTGTAGCAGAGAGGAGAAATAGAACTCTATTGGAAATGGTAAGATCAATGATGTCCTACGCTAGCCTTCTAGAATCGTTATGGGGATATGCCATACAAACGGCAACATATCTTCTTAACTTTGCTCCGTCCAAATCGGTGTCTAAAACACCTAGGGAGTTGTAGACTGGCCGAGTGCCTTCATTAAAGCATTTGAGGACTTGGGGCTGCCCAACTCATGTTATAAAGCCTGAATCCACAAAGATAGAACCAAGGTCAGAAGTATGTTTGTTTGTAGGATATCCTACGGGAACTCGAGGGTACTATTTTTATAGTCCTCATTATAAGAAGGTATTTGTGTCGAAAAATGCAACCTTCTTAGAGGAAGAGTTTGTGAAAAATTACAAAGGAAGAAGTGAAGTAGTACTAAAGGAGTTAGCTATTTCATCCAAACCAAGAGTTGTTTTGGATATGACAGAACAAGATGTCGAAATGGATTCAAGAGTTGAATCATAAGTGTAACCAGAACATCAAGGTGTGCCTAGACGTAGTGGGAGGGTTGTGAGACAGCCAGATAGGTATCTGGGTTTAGGAGAAGGCTTAATTGCCATATCGGACTAAGAAGAAATAAATCCCATTACGTATACACAGGCTATTGATGATGTTGATGCAAGAAAACGGCTCAAGGCAATGGAATCGGAAGTAGATTCTATGTATACTAATGAAGTCTAGGTCCTTATAGATCTACCACCAGGTTTAAAAGCCTTAGGGTGTAAATGGATCTACAAAAGGAAAAGGGGATCGGATGGAAAGGTAGAGACCTTTAAAGCTAGATTGGTAGCTAAAGGCTATACTCAAAAGGAGGGTATAGACTTTGAGGAGACTTTTTCTCCGGTTACCATGCTTAAGTCCATCAGGATTTTTTTAGCCATAGCAGCCTATTTCGATTATGAAATATGGAAAATGGATGTCAATACCACATTTCTTAATGGGGATCTTGAGGAGACCATTTATATGGACCAAGCAAAAGGATTCATTGAGCCAGGTAATGAGCATAAGGTTTGCAAGTTACAAAGGTCCATTTATGGACTTAAGCAAGCATCTAGGTCTTGGAACATTAGGTTCGATAAGGCTATCAAAACCTATGGGTTCATACAAAACCTAGATGAGCCTTGTGTTTATAAAATAATACAAGAAGGTAAAGTTACTTTCCTAATCCTGTATGTTGATGACATTTTGCTCATTGGGAATGATGTGGGAATGTTATTTGCGGTTAAGAGATGGCTGAATGAACAGTTTCAATGAAGGATTTGGGAGAGGTTACCTATGTTCTAGGGATCAAACTTATAAGGGATTGAAAGAACAAGCAGATAGTTTTGTCTCAACTAACCTACATTGAGAATATGCTCAATAAGTTCACCATGCAAGATTCCAAGAGGGGTTTTACTCCTACTAGACATGGAATCAAAATTTCAAAGGAACAAGCACCTAAAATCCAAGAGGAGGTTGAACGCATGCGTAACATTCCATATGCTTCGGAAGTTGGTAGTTTGATGTATTCAATGCTGTGCATTAGACTGGATATCTGTTACGTAGTGAGACTGGTAAGCAGATTTCATTCCAATCCAGGAATGGAGCATTAGACTGTGGTTAAGTGTATACTTAAGTATCTTCGTAGGACGAAGAACTTAATGCTTGTTTACTCTAGAAGTAATCTTATTCCGACAAGATATACGGATTCTGCTTTCCAATCAAATGTTGATTCAAGGAAATCAACTTCTAGTTCTATATTTACTTTAGGAGGTGGAGCCATAGTTTGGAGGAGTGTCAACCAATCTTGTATTGCTGATTCGACTATGGAGGCTGAGTATGTTGCTGCTTGTGAAGCAACAAAGGAAGCAGTCTGGCTCCGGAATTTCCTAAATGATTTGGAGGTAGTTCCAGAGGTAGAAAAGGCCATTACACTTTATTGTGATAATAGTGGGGCAGTGGCTAATTCTAAAGAACCTCGGAACCACAAAGCTACCAAACACATTGAGCGAAAGTATCATCTTATAACAGAGATAATACAACGTGGAGAAGTGGATGTGGTAAAGATTCCCAACGAGCAAAACTTGGCTGATCCGTTCACAAAGACATTGACTCAAAAGAGCTATAAGGGTCACCTAGAAGGGATGGGAATGAGGGATATGTCGAACTTGGTTTAGGGCAAGTGGGAGATTGTTGGAGTTATGTAAATATAGTGCCCTGGAAAGCAAGTGTATTTACATGTAACTTTATCTTCTTCAGTTACAGTTTTGTAATGAAAATATTTATTATTAATAAAACAAAAGAGTTTGGTTTTATCTGTATGAGCATTATATATCTGGTCATAAGGTACCAAGATTCTTTTTTAAGTAATATACATATACATAGAGATGTATGGGAAACATGTGTATTATTAGAATCTGAATTAATTGATTCACAGTTGAATAATCAAGTTGGTCGCTTGATTATGGTTTAGAATGTAGTGTTCCGATTTATCTCCATATAAGTAAAGGAGTTTACTTCAAGGGAATGATGAGTTTCATATCATGATAGTAGTTGACTATCGATAATGGCACTATTAAATGAATCTGGAATCAAGTATGTTTTCTTGAATAAAGTGGGTCGTTACTTTAATCTTAAAACATACAACTTAAGCATTCGCTTATTATGAACAATAATCTTGATGAGTGGTGAACTCATATATGTTTCATTATAATTCTTGATATGATCAGAACATATTTTTATAGAGTATTAATCCAGTGTCTGCATGTTGGAGTTATTAATTGAAACATGTATCAGGGAACATTCACTCAAATAAAGAGTTTATATTGTTATTATCTCTTCTAGATGTTTTAAGGAGATTTGGTGATTAAACTAGCGTCAGTAGTTTGATGGACTAGCTATCCATCAAGTCTTAACACTGAGATGAGATCTTATGTGTTAATCACCATATAAAGTAAAATGAGAGATCTAGAAGGAAAAACCAACATAAGGGCAAAATGGTAATTTTACCCTTTGTTGTGCGGATGGCTATAATAAGGTTCTAAATAGGTTTACAATTGGACATATTCTCATAATAGTTAATAATTCAAGAGTTCAACTAATTGTCTTTAGTGGAATGATATTTAGTTAATAAGCTAGAATTAATTCCAATGAGATTGAATTAATTCTGGGCTTATTGGAGCTTGAATTATCAAAGTCCAATAAGATTCCCCACTTGGCTTTAAGGAAGGTTATCAAACTAAGTAAGAAATATAAATGGAGGTTAATTAGAAGACCATAATTGAATCTTGGGCTTGGTCTAATTAAAGAAGCCCAAATGTACATTTAGTAATGGGCTTGGTTTTTAGTTTTTGGTTTAATGTAATTAATTATATTAAAAAAAATTTAGAAGAAGATAGCAATTTCGGTTATGCCTAGGTTAAATGTGTAACCACACATTTGACATCAAAATGCTAAATAAATATGGTCTTTATTACGATTAATCATCATTAAATGGAGTTATGAACTTACCATTAAATGGTTTAATGGTTGTCTTTTAATATTGGCTTGTAACCTATTTGCATTCATTAGATTAAAGATGAAAGATGTACATTAGATGGACCATCTTCCTTCTTTCTTCTTGGCAAAACCGAAATTGGGTATTGAATTTTAGGTTATGGTCTTTTCAAATAGCCATCAAAAAGATAAATGAAGATAATCTCATTTATTGGCTAATGTATGAGTGATTAATGAAAGAAGTGATGCATTTGATGCCTCTCTCTCTTTCCATCTGTGCATATAGGAAATTGGTAGGCAAGAAAGAGTTCTGGCATGTTCTTTACACCTTCTCTCCTTTCATGAAAGAGAGAATCGAAAATACCAATTGAAAGAGTTTCAATTTTGCTTCTTCTTCTTCTAAGAAAATCTCCTCCAAACATTTCTTCTCCTTTCCCACCAAAGGATTTTTTTAACCTAATTGTCCTTGAAGAACAGGTGGTAAATCTAATTGGTTGAGGATACTACAACAAGGAGAAAGTAGATTCCTAAAGGAAAAGAGTCAAAGGCAAAGGATTTGAATACACGAAGAAGGAGAGGATAGCGCAGCGAGGAATTTTGCATGAAGTTTGATTGGGTTGAACTGGAACATAGTGAATATTCGAAGTTGTTTACTGATATTATAAGTCGTTGGTTGAAATTCTTTTTGGGTTTTACCGAGGAAATATATGAGGATTTGATTAAGGAATTTTATGCTAATCTTGTGGTGATAAGGAGTAATGTTGATACCGGAATGCATTTGAAGTCGTGTATTAAAGGAAAGGAAATTTTTATTTATGAACAAAATCTGTCCATTTGGTTGAAATTGCCTACAGGTGGTGTTCGACGAAGAGTTCCCATTTTAGATCTTAAAATTTTGAGACATGAAGGTGGTGACACTGATGCGGAAGCTGGGGAAAATTATGGTTATACTGAAGAAAAGGGAGATGATCTGCTTGCTAGACTTTGTTCGATCCACTCACCACCATATGAGGCTATGGATTTGCCTCTGAAATATAGGTTGTTGCACTATGCGATAAATTGAGTGATATATCCTAAGAAGGCGAGCAACAATCACATTACAACTTTGGATAAGGAAATATTATGGCACTTGGAACAAGGAAGACAGATTAATTTCCCAAGTCTGATTATTCAAATGATGAGGAAGAAAGCTAATTTATTAAGAGGAGAGCTTAAGAGTCAAACAGGAAAGTATAAAGGTATGTCGTATGCTGCCTTGATTACATTTATCGTCAAGTTGCAAAAAGTTGATTGTGTTAGCGATCTAGAAGGGGGGGTTGAATAGATCTTTAAATCTTTTTGAAATTCTACAGTAAAATCAGAAGTTAATTCACACAAAAACAATTTAAACAAATTTAAATGAAAAGAGTAGGGAAGAAGATCAAACACAGTTTTTATAAAGGTTCGGTGCTAAGACCTACGTCCTCTACCTAAGCTCCCACTTAGGATTTTGCAAACCACTTTATTGCACACTTTGTAGTTCAATTTAAACTCTTACAATACCGCTTGATTTCCGGCTCAAACTACCAATACCACTTGATTTCTGGCTCAAGCTACCTTTACAAATCATTTGTCTTCCGGCACAAATCCTACCAATACCACTTGATTTCCGACTCAAGCTACCTCACACGTGACCTTTCACTAGTCACTCAAATTGTAAGAGAAATAAGATAAAGTTTGAAGAACAAAGCTCAATACAATGATGTAACAAGATAAGAGCAATAGTGAGCAGAATATGGAGCAATAATGGAGTCTTTTGCTTGTAGAACTTGTCTCCTATTTTTCCTTGATCATCCACTCTTATACTTGAAGAAAAATAGCTGTTGGAAGCCTTTCTAGCCATTGTATAATTGTTGTGACCGTTCCTTAACATCCTCCTTTCCATTTGTAGCTAATTGGACCGTTGGAATTAATGTGTTGTACCCATAAGTCGACTTGTCGAGTTGTATAAGTCAACTTGTGACCATAAGTCGACTTGTCGAGTTGTATAAGTCAACTTGTGACCATAAGTCGACTTGTCGAGTTGTATAAGTCAACTTGTGACAACATTTTACGTAAAATTGCATCTCCGCTCTTCTATAAGTCGACTTGTGATGTTTAAGTCGACTTGTGGTCCTCGATAAGTCGACTTATGTATGATTAGTCGACTTATGGCGTACTAGTCGACTTATGCTGTTTGGATCTTGATGTATAAGTCGACTTATGCTGTGCAAGTCGACTTATGTTGCCTTCAACGGTAACATCCAACCAAATCTTCTATAATCCTCATGATTTATGTCATTTTCACTTATAAGGAAACTCCCATCTTGATTCTTCAATGATTAAACACTTGCCCATCTTGATTTGTACAATTCTTTCATTGAATATCAATCCCAAAATACCTGAAACAATTTCTTAACCAATTCTATACATTTTATTATTATCAACACATAAGTGGGATTTAATTTGTCAATCACCATTGGTCCAACAATCTCCCCCTTTTTGATAATGACAAAACACTTAGAAATTGTTTAAGAAATGAAAACAAAGAAACATTGATCAAGGTTTTTATACCTTGTCATTTTGGTTAGAAGTCTCCCCCTCATTCATATAAATCATTGAATTTAATAACCTTGTAAGATCAAATTCATAAAAGTAATTTGAAATCATGATAGATAAAATTAAAGACAATTATCACATACTCCCCCTTAATCAAGTAACTAAAGAATATCCAATTTCTCATTTTCTCCCCTTTTGTCATAATCAAAACAACTAATACAAACCAACAATAGATGAAATATCGCAATCACATTAAATAGAGAAGCAAGTCATCAAACACAAATAGTCTCAAGTAGCAAGCAAATACAAATAATATGAAATGTTGGTCTTGGCTAGATACAAAAACCATCATGGTGGAGAAACATCATCATGAATAAATCTCAAAAGTAGAAGAGAATATGTTTTCGGAGATTTTGGAAAAAAAAAAGAATTTTTAAAAAAGACCCAGATAACTTATATTCGACTGTCAGATCATAAGCAAACACAAAGAAAATGCAAAGTCATTACATAACATAACAATCCAACAATGGAACCCGTTTAAACATAAGTCGACTTGTTTTACCTCCATAAGTCGACTTATCGACCCTCATAAGTCGACTTGTCGATTTTTATAAGTCGACTTGTCGATTTTTATAAGTCGACTTATCCTGAAATTTTTTCATTTCCATAGTGTTGTGTACATCATAGGTCGACTTATTGACCCACACAAGTCAACTTGTTAGCAGACTTGTCACCAATTAGTCGACATCCACTATCAATGTACCATGTGCTTGGTTGATCTTCATTCCTTGCTTGTACCTACAACTGAAACATCCTTTCTTCTCATTAGTACCCAAGCCATCTTGGGTCCATTTTGGTTAGTCATATAAGCCACATTAGGAGGTGTTGTACCTTTTACCACCCAGATTTTCTTAACCTTAACACATCTCCTAATACTTTTACATGCAATTTCTATATGACCATCTTTCAAGCATCTAGCACATTGAGCAACTTTTCCATCATTGGTAAATTTGGAAATTAAAGAACAATCTCTATTATAAGGATCATATCCCAAACTATGTTTAGAAATAGAATATCTTTGTAAAGACAACATCTCTTCAAACTTTGCATTTCCACCAGCAAATTTTTCAACCACATAAGAAAACTCCTTTCTAAGTCTACCAAGTTCATTAGTAAGATTTTCTTTTTCAACAAGACATGCAGAATGATCTTCCTTAGGACAATCTAAATCATCAATCGTATCATGTAAAGCATTATTTTCAGCAATTAGTTCTCTTATATTCTTTCTCAATTTCTTGTTTATCTTAATAGCTTCTTCAAAATCAATTTGTAAAGCAGTAAAAGAATCTCTAAGTTCTTGATCTGAGATTATTACCTCATCCTCATCATCACTTGTCAAGAAGCTATCTGCCATAAGAGCAAGGTTGCTTTCATCATTGCTTTGATATGCTTCATCATCATCACTCCACGTGGCTACAAGGCTAGCTTTCTTTTTCCCTTTGTCATACTTGTCATTTTTCTGAAGATTTGAACTCTTCTTTTCTTCATAGCCTTTAGACCTTCTTTCTACAGTATAATTCTTCGTTTCTCCATTTCTTCCACCACTTAATTCTTTTCTCCTATTTTTGAGCAGTCCTTTGAACTTTCTCAAATTTTTGGCGTACATTGATATTTCTTCATCTTCTTCTTCTTCATCTATTTCTTTGTCACTTTCATCAAGAGAAGAAACATTAGCTTTTAAAGCAATTGACTTTTGTGACTTACCTCTTCCTCCTCTTGATTTTAGAATGATCTCGTAGTTGATAAGAGATCCCACCAAGGCGTTGAATTCCAAGTGATTGAGATCCTTGGATTCTATAATAGCGGTGACTTGTGAATCCCATTCTTTCGGTAGAGAGCGAAGAATCTTCTTCACCTTCTCGCTATCCGTCATATGCTTTCCAAGGTTGCCTAATTCATTTATGATTTCTTCAAAACGATCAAGCATAGTGAAAATAGACTCACCTTCCTTCATGACAAACATTTCATAGTCATGGAGAAGCATGTTAATCTTTGTCTCTCGAACTTGATTGGTTCCTTCATGAGTGATGCGTAGTCTTTCCCATATTTCTTTAGCGCTGGTACAAGAGTTTACTCGATTTCTTTATTCAATCGTGAGAGCAATATATCAACTTCATAGCTTTCGCGTTGATGTAGACTTGCTTCCAGTCATTGTCGTCGTATTCCAGCTCCGTTTTTAACTCACCATTTTCTTTCAACAGTGGTTGTGGTCCGAAGATAATGATCTTCCAATATTCTACTCCCTCGCTTATAATGTGATAATTTATAGGATTTTTCCAAGAAGAATAATTAGTACCATTAAATAAAGGAGCGCGATAATTTGTGTTACCTTATTCCGTTAGTTTGTTGTGTGCCATCCCTGGATACTTCTGCTCTGATACCAATTGTTAGTGATCTAGAAGGGGGGGTTGAATAGATCTTTAAATCTTTTTGAAATTCTACAATAAAATAAGAAGTTAATTCACACAAAATAATTTAAACAAATTTAAATGAAAAGAGTAGGGAAGAAGATCAAACACAGTTTTAATAGAGGTTCGGTGCTAAGACCTACGTCCTCTACCTAAGATCCCACTTAGGATTTTGCAAACCACTTTATTGCACACTTTGTAGTTTAGTGTGAACTCTTATAATACCGCTTGATTTTCGACTCAAGCTACCTTTACACTTGATTTGTCTTCCGGCACAAATCCTACCAATACCACTTGATTTCTAGCTCATGCTACCATTACAAATGATTTGTCTTCTGGCACAAATCCTACCAACACCACTTGATTTCTGGCTTAAGCTACCTCACACGTGACCTTTCACTAGTCACTCAAATTGTAAGAGAAATAAGATAAAGTTTGAAGAATAAAGCTCAATACAATGTTGTAACAAGATAAGAGCAATAGTGAGCAGAATATGGAGCAATAATGGAGTCTTTTTCTTGTAGAACTTGTCTCCTATTTTTCCTTGATCATCCACTCTTATACTTGAAGAAAAATAGCTGTTGGAAGCCTTTCTAGCCGTTGTATAATTGTTGTGACCGTTCCTTAACATCCTCCTTTCCATTTGTAGCTAATTGGACCGTTGGAATTAATGTGCTGTACCCATAAGTCGACTTGTCGAGTTGTATAAGTCGACTTGTAACCATAAGTCGACTTGTCGAGTTGTATAAGTCGACTTGTGACAACATTTTATGTAAAATTGCATCTCCGCTCTTCTATAAGTCGACTTGTGATGTGTAAGTCGACTTGTGGTCCTCGATAAGTCGACTTATGTATGATTAGTCGACTTGTGCTGTCTCAACCTGACAGATCTTCATATATTAGTCGACTTATGACGTACTAGTCGACTTATGCTGTTCGGATCTTGATGTATAAGTCAACTTATGCTGTGCAAGTCGACTTATGTTGCCTTCAACGGTAACATCCAACCAAATCTTCTATAATCCTCATGATTTATGCCATTTTCACTTATAAGGAAACTCCCATCTTGATTCTTCAATGATTAAACACTTGCCCATCTTGATTTGTACAATTCTTTCATTGAATATCAATCCCAAAATACCTGAAACAATTTCTTAACCAATTCTATACATTTTATTATTATCAAAACATAAGTGGGATTTAATTTGTCAACCACCATTGGTCCAACAGATTGTAGTTCTTATAATCATTATCCGTATCCCCAAAGTTGGAGATTTACACCCTATAATTTGAGGAGTATAAAATTGGTTAAAACTGTTGAAAAAGGATGGATATATTATGATCATGTGGCAAAGCTTGGTTGACATTGGAAGGTGAACAAGGGCCTAAGAGGCAACGTTCAAAGAGGGCAGCTGATCGTCCAAGTAGCTCTCGATCAAGTAGCGTGCGACGAAGTGAGGTCTCTCACGAAGACCTTCAGAACATTCACGATCAGTTAGAAGAATTAAATGATCATGTTGATGAGCAACAGAGTATGTTTATATGCTTGGAGAAAAGAGTTGATGAACAACATCAAATCCTCACACGGATGGAGAACAGTACTAGGAAGATTTTTTATAAGTTAGGATGTCGACATGAAGATGTTTCTCATCCTTGATGGTAGTTGTGTTTATTTCTAGGACCAATATTTCTTAATGTTTGCATATGATCATGTATGACTTTTGTGCTAATTTGAATATTTCATTTTCTCACCTTGAATTGGAATATTGTTTGATTATGACAAAAAGGGGGAGTAAATAAGTAGTTTGGGGATAAATTGTTTTGAAATTAATTGTTGACAATTCTTGCTGGACATGTTTTTGCTTGCCATGAGTACATGATTATTATGGACATGATAAATTGTTTTAAAAATTCTTGCTGGAAATTTTTTAATTCATATGGTTTTGCAATTGGTAAGAAGTTCATAAGGCTGTTAGAATTCATTAACTGATTCAAATTTTTTTGTTGCCTATTAAACGGAAATCACAATTTGTTACACAATATCTAAAAAAAAAATTACAACGTTGATTTAAATTTTTATGGATTATGAAATTATATTATGATGATTGGATTCATTGGTTTATTGATTAAGGGGGAGTTAAACTAACCAATTAGACAAGGCATAAAAACCTTGATCAATTTTTCTTTGTTTTCAATTTCTTAAACAATTTCTAAATGTTTTGTCATTATCAAAAAGGGGGAGATTGTTGGACCAATGATGGTTGGAAAAATAAATTACTTTGTGTTTTGATAATAATAATGTATAGAATTGGTTAAGAAATTATTTCAGGTGATTTGGATTACAATTAAAGGATTAACATATCTACAAATCAAGAGATAGATAGACATATCTAAAAGAGATAGATAACTCATCACCAACGTTCAAGGGATAAGAAGATGATAGTCGCGAAGATTATAATCAAAGATATGTATCCCAACAAACAAAGGTTGAAGCTTATCTAAAATATGTCCATTGGAACAAACACCAGTCGAACAGAACATTATTATTCGACTAAGAATTAACATTTCTATAAAGTGGGGTTTAAACTAGTCGACCAAAACCTATTCAGTTGACTAAAAGCAAAGGATCAGTAAGCTAGATAATCATTCCAGTCGACTAGCATTACACCAGTCGACTGATCGAAGAGCGAAGATGTGTGTTTCATCAAAAACGTTTGTTTCAGTCGACTAGCATCCCTCGACCAGTCGACTAGCATTATATATGATCTTATTCTGACGAAGTCAATTGATATTAAATGGGAAGAAAATCTTCCACAACGTCTATGAAGCAATCTTCAACGGCTAATAGATGATCTACAACGTCTATATTGATCCAGAAGCCTGCAAATAAATAGTGGGACAATCAAGAGATCAATTACAGCAGAAATAGCAAAGCATACTAAATTTTTTATCATCATTTTATATCTCTCAAATTACATTTAGCTTATTCAATTCTATCTAGCTGTGCTGAGCATTATCAATTCTAAATTTCAATCATTGTTATTGTGAGTTGAGTGATTAGAGGAAAATCACTGGTGTGGTTAGATTTGTGCCGAAAATCAAATCGGTTTGTAAGGGTTGCTTGAGCCGGAATTCAAGTGGTTATAAAAGTTCGCACTGAACTAAAAAGTGTACAATATATTGGTTTTCCAAATCCTAAGTGGGAGCTTAGGTAGAGGACATTGGTCTTAGCACCGAACTTCTATAAAAATAGTGTTTTATTTTCTTCCCTACTCTTTTCATTTGATTAATTTGATTGTTTCGTGTGTATTAATTCCGTGTTTTTGTAGAACTCTGCGAAAAAGTTTAGACGATCTATTCAACCCCCCTTCTAGATCGCTTTCATCAACATCGCTCGGTCAGGTTACAAAGACCGTATCTTGGAACCAGGTGATGCCAAGAAAACAATCTTGGATTGTTCGACCTCAACGTCGCTCGGCCAGGTTACCAAGACCGAATCTTGGAATCAGGCGATGCTAAGAAAATAATCTTGGATCGCTCGACCTCAACATCGCTCGGCCAGGTTACCAAGACCTAATCTTGGAACTAGGCGATGCCAAGAAAACAATCTTGGATCACTCGACCTCAACATCGCTCGGTCAGGTTACCAAGACTGAATCTTGGAACTAGGCAATGCCAAGAAAACAATCTTAGATCGCTCGGCCTCAACATCTCTCGGCCAGGTTACCAAGACCAAATCTTGGAACTAGGCGATGCCAAGAAAACAATCTTGGATCGCTCAGCCTCAGCATCGTTCGGCCATGAGAACGATTCTCTTAAACCTCACTACCGATCGATAATAAAGAAGACAATGAAGGACAAAATAAGACTTTTATTTCCTTATATACTTGTTCTGGTCACGAGCCCGACCAGATGAGCCTTAAAGGTCCTCTTACATAAGTCATTCCGGCCCCTCAGTAGGGGAAGAAGTATCAACGGCTAGATCGGCAAAAGTAGTTTTGGAGGTCGGCAAAGCAGTCGAGATAGGATCAGGGTCCGAAGGAGCAGCTGTAGAGACACCCCCGTGAGCTCGCTCTTCCTCATCATCTAAACTAAGGTCTAGCATCTCATCCGATAATGTCTCTACCTCTTTCTCAGCTATCTTCTTGACCTCCTCGAGCGAAAGGTCGAGCTCTGTCGGAAGTATCAGCTCGACAAAGTCCTCAAACGAAGGACCATCCGATCCATCTCCATCAGGGACGAGCATGCCATGGCAATTCCTCAGGATGGAAAGAACCAAATCACAAACAAATTCCTTGCACTCATCGTATAAGAACCGCCTCTTCCATTGCTTGATCGCCTCAATCCTCTGCTCTTTGATAGAGCCTTGCAGCTCAAGCAAGTTGCTCTCAGCCCTTACTTTATCCAACACCGCTTCGTGGCAGTCATGAAGGACTTTCAAATGAAACTCATTCTCCATCTTGGCACTAGCGTTGGCTTTGAGAATTCCCTCCATCTCCTCAACTTTGAGCTGCAAGGTCTCATTTTCGACCTGCAATGCCTCATCTTTGAGCCGCAATTCCTTATTTTCGGCTTCCAAGGTTCGGCATCCTTTTTCCTGCTTGTTCCTCTTCGCGATCACTCTGTTCTTCTCCTCCTCTGCCTCTGAAAGTTGTATCCTCAAAATGGTGACCTGGCTAAGGAGATTTTTAATTTCATGGTCCATCGATCGGGCAACCTTAGCCATCCGATCAAAGCGTTGATACACTTCCAAGGCGAACGTCAGATTCTACAATGAAGAACTTTGTTAAAAAAAAGGATGGAGATTACCTCTGCTAAGCCGCGCATAAGACCGGCCGTCATCTCCTCATCGCCCAAAGAATCCAGAAACTCTTCATCTGTAGGAGGGACAACCCTCTGGGCAATGTGAAGAGTCACACTGGCATCCTTAAGCGATGCAGTCTTATCCATACTGATCGTGGACACCCATTTCTCGGAGTTGGGCATCGACTCCTTCCCCCTACTCTTGTCCAAAAGCGGGGGCGATCGTTCAATATGCCGAGCGGTCTTCTTCCTCTTAAGAGGCCGCTTTACCTCCTCCACCTCTTCCTCTATGACTGCTCGGGCCTCATCAACGATCGGATCACTAACGTTGTGGACTCATTAGATGCAGTTAGCTGAGGAACATCTTGCCCGATCGCCACCTTTTTGTTTCGCTCTTTCATCTTTAAGGAAGGCCTGACAACTTTGCGTTGGCCTTTCTACTTGGAAGCATCAGAGGACGAGGTGAAATTCCTAAGCTTCACCATGCCTGCACAAGTATAAAAGTAAGTCAGAAATCGAAGCCAATATTCATAAAAAACAAGGCAGTTAAACTACGAGGAGTCAACCAGAAGGGGCAGTTTCTCCTTCTAGCCCGTTAATCCGAGCCGGGGGACTAATTAAAAAGGTATTGGTCAATACCCCTCCATGATACCCCAGAATAAGACGATCAAAATTATACCAACTGAGCGCCTTAATTCAAACGATCACTTCAGACTCTTTTTCAGTAAAGGACAGACTGGAAGTGTCGTTCCATCGCTCAGACAGGGGATATCTTCATGGTCTGGACTTGAAAGAAGATCCCGGGGGTCTCGCAAAGAAGTAATTCGTCCTCAAGGCCTTAATCGTCAAAGCTGTTCCAGCAGGGCGATACCACGCATCTCTATATTGAAAGTGGGGGATCCCGGTCTCAGTGAGCGAGCTTTGATTCATTCTTAAAAAAAGCCGCAGAATATCGATCGACGGAGGACACCCGAAATGATAACACAGTAGGGCGAGACCGTTCATGAACCTCCAACCATTCGGGGGGATCTGGCTCGGCCTCAATTTGTATGCGCAACATACCTCATCGATGATCGGAGCATATGGAAGCCTCATGCCACCGATCGAGAAGAAGTTGTTTGAAATAGAAAATTAGTCCCCATATTGTTGTGAATCCATTCGTTCTCTGCGGCCCACCTAGGTCCCCAAGATGAAGGAATATTGTTTTTTATGAACGATCGGTTCAATTCCCTTTCGGTTATCGTCGATTGGTCGCTCGACGGCTTCTCAACGATTTTCCCATCTCTCCGATCAGTCGCCGCGATTTCCTCATCTTTCTCTGCATCCGACGTTTCATTGCCCCCTGCTCCGACACCTCCATCACTTCCACTGTTATCCCAAGCGACCTAACAATCTGTAACGCACTTTCGGCCACCGGTTCTCGGTCGAAAGAGGAGGAGGAGGTGGTTTCATCCCTAAGTCTAGACTCGCTCCTAGGGCTAGTCGACGACATGGTCACTAAAAAGGAAGTTCAAAGGATCAGGAAAGGAAAAACGACGTACCTAGTTCGGTGACTAGGGTTTGGAGTTTGGAATAGCGGTGAAAAGGAGATTCCGATGACTGCAAGCAAAGAGATGAAGAGTAGAGAGAGCAGAAGTCGAAAAACCAAATGCGCAAAATCGATAATGAAGTTTCTCGATTCCAGGCGGTTATCACAAACTCAACCGAACGGGCACGTTAATTTAAGTCGGACGCGTGACAAAATCTGAGCTGAGCAAATTAGGGTTGTCAGATACACGGAGCCGCGTAGCAGTTGAAACGATACACACGATCCTAAAAGCAACATGAAAGGATGCTCCCTTTTCAAATTTTGAAATCCGTCAGAGGACACGCATCGTGCGCAATGATTAAATTCAGCATCCTAACTAGACATTCAATCCGATCGATCGGCCCAATCGCGAGCTGACATGCAGGTGAACCACACGAATCTGACCGGTCGGGCCTATCATGAGCTGTCATGCACGAACCCTATGTACTCTATTGAGTCTTCTCCCTGATCAGACTCGAAGAGTAGGGGGCTTATGATCGGGTCGGTCATGCTAGGCCCAGGTCCAACCCTAGGATGGCGTGTGGGCCGATCGGCCCATTCCCACGAGGTTGAGTCAAACACGACAGAGACGTTGAATTAAACATATCAGGTATTTAATATATAAGATCGTTATCTCCACACGGTGCAGGTACAACTCTAAAAACCCTGATATTCTTTGTTCATATACACACAACCCACAACAAAGAGCTAACTTAGGCATCGAAGGGGCAAGCAGACAATCAACCCCCAGCGTGCCTTTATTTTCTTTGCAGGTATCTCTTAGTCCAAGCTAATCGAGATCATGGATTCAAGCAATGGTGTCCAGCCCCAACAGAATCAGACTGAACCAGTATTAAAAGTGGCACTCATCATTACTAGCAAGACATCTTTATGTTGGAGACTATATCATCACTTAGTCTACTTTTTTTTCTCCCTCTCTTGCCAATTTTCCTCTGATATTCATGGAAGTCTGCAGACTAGTGTTATTGGTGGTTCGCCATTACTGTCGATTTTGGTCATTATAGTGTATTGGTTATGTCAGTGGACGATTATAAAACTAGGTTTTCTCTGATGATAAGAGATCATATCAAAAATCGTATGGAAGGAACTACCACTAGAAAAATAAACAAACTTTTTGTTGAGTAAGACTTATGTACATGTATTATGCAATCTTGAATTTTTGGAAACTGAATGTTTCTTAGAAGTCTTTAGATAAACAAGACTTGGCACATGATCGTCTATCAAGGTGTATTCTTTGATAAAAATCATACATAAAAACATAGTTTGCGACACGATCTTGTTGACACCCATGTCCATATATGTAAAAAAGTAAAAAGATCCACAATATGGGATATAGGATATGGGCATGTGAAAGCCTATGCCTATATGCAGGTAGATATGGTAAAATCTATAGCTTGGGACACAACATGTCAATGCCCATTTCTTTAGTTTGGAAAGAAATTTATGGATTTTAAACCCTAGAAGGAGTTTGTTACCTATTAGAAATATGTTTAAGAATGAGTTTGGTAAATGGTTAGTTGATTAACACTGTGCCAATTAGAGTTTACATATAAATATATTAATGTAAATATAGATTGCTAACCATCATTATTTTTATTCAATAGTGGATTAGTTGCTCTTGGCTCCAAATGATGCAAGCACATCTAACTAGTCAAACCTTATTAAAAATCTTCTTATGTCCTTATATTTTTATTTTATATAAATCTATTCTTGTCACATACATATACTTTTTTTAAAATAGAATATATTTCCTATACATATGAAATGAGTCTTCATTAAGGTAGAAATAAAATTCTAAACCATTAACAAATTATCAAGTATGGATACCACACGAATAAAACACCAGGTTGGAGCCATCTGGATCACTGACACTTGTCTGATGGGCCAAGTGTTAACATGTTAAGGAAGCAATCAGACATCGTATCTAAAATCATCATTTGGGCTCATCATCTTAACTTTCACATCTTCATTTTTGTATGGTTCTCCTGGAAATCTTGATCGCTTATGGTTTAATGTCAACGCGATATATTGCTACTCCATTTGGAAGAAAATGAAATTGAGAAGAAGAGGAGTTTGGGTTGAACAAAAGAAATTGATTTTCAAGAAATTGAGCATGTCGTGAAAGATAAATTTTATTTTTGGAGGGATCATAGAATTTATATCCTTTATAATTAGTGGCATAACCGAGTAATACATAAGGGGATGGATACAGGTGTGAGTTTATCAGGTCGAATGTGAGCAAGGAAAGGATAGCAGATGGACCGTAAGATACGAAGGTGAGTAAGATTGGGAGAAAAGTTGAACAACTATTCGTTAGGAGATTTGAAATGTAAGGTAGATGAAGATAAAAGATTAATAACGTATTATTTTTATTGAATTAAGCATGACTTAAATAAATTTTGAGGTCTTAATAGATTAATTCTTGGAGTTAATTATTATATTAATGTAAGTAAGATTATATGACATAGGTTAACTGAATTAAAGTGTTAAGGTAGTGATATTATATAAGGGTGTTTTTGGTAATTCACTTAAGCATTTAAGTTATAAGGCATTAAAGGAAGGGTAAAAGGGACTTTGCATACTCATTAAGGGTAGCATTGGAAGATGAAAATGTGGTCTTGCTTTTTAAGAAAAGAAGAACGTGAATTGAAGGGAGAGAAGAAATGAAAATAAGAGAGAAAAAGAAGAGAGTTTCGGTGGTTTGAAAGGAAAGAAGAGAAAATTAACTAGGTTTCAATTTTTCTTAGCTTTCAAGAGAGATTTTGAAGTTGTTCAAGAAGAGAAAAAGGTAGAGGAAGAGAATAGCTTTCATTAGAGCCAAGAAACTCTTCATTTGGTGAAGATTCAAGGTATGGTTTTATTTAATCTTTTAAAATTTTTGAAGGATTTTAGTTCAAGAAGTTTAGGAAATGCATGGGTTTAAGCTTTCTAGGATCAATTTTATACATATGTTTATTTGGGTCCTCAAATTGGAAATTTTGTCAATATTAAGGGAATCAAAATAGGCAAGAGGAGTATAAGGAGAGGCATTTTGAGCAACTCTTTAAGCAAGGAATTCAAGGTGGTTTCAAGTTTATAATTAAGTAATGAGTCATTACTATCTTTTCAAATTTAGGAGCATAAAATGATTTCAATTGTTTTATGAATGTTACAATATTGTTCTTGAATGATTTAAGAATTTTCATATATATTTAGTATATGAATTTTGTTGATGAATTGTGAAATGGAAATGGAAATGGTTTTCGAAATATTTCACGTTCATGAAAAACAAGTTTTCGAAATGTGCTAATTGGGGCAATATGCTTATTCCATGAATTACATGTTATGTGGGTTTGTAGTGGTCCCCTAAGTTAAATGTAACATCTCATTTCCTATAGGAATGTTAAAATGGTAAATGTGAGTGATTATGAGAATTAGAGATGCATCTTCATGTTCATGCATATTATGTTATACACATACATCTGAATAGTGAAGTCGTGGCACATGAAAATAATTGTAAATGCATTCATGAATAATTCCGTGTATAATTAGATTGAGTTATGATTTTTGGGTGTTTTGAGAATTTTGAATTTATTTATAAGAAAAATTCTATTGGTTAGTAAGAATATTGTATTTGAGAATTTTGGTGAATTTAGGAATAAATTTTGAAAAATTATAGAAAATAGGAAAAAGAAATCAAAAGAAGATTTGGAGATAGTTGAATTGTAAAGATGAAAATTAAGAAAGTTAGTTTCAAAAGAAACTAAGTTAGAGTTTAGGTATTAGGAAAGTGATAAGTGTCACTTATTGGCTGTTTGGTTAGCGTCTTCAACATGTAGAGACGGGACGAGACAGAAATCTGAAGACGGAATATAACAAAAATTAGAAACAGTGAGGAGGTTGGTTGTGGTGAACAGAACAGAGAAAATTGTCCACGTCCTTAGAACAGAAATGTGTTTACTTGCACTCAACAGAACAAAAAAAGTATTAATGACGAAAATACCCCTGCAGTATAATATATTGGAAAGATATAATTTATTGGTTATTTTATAATTGTATCAATATTTATTTGAAGTGTATATGTAATTTGTTAATTACAGTAATAAAATGAGAAATTAAGCATATTTATTGAAATCTGAAACCTAAAATTAACTATCTTACAAGTTAATTATCTTATTATTAACTTGTAACTAAAATAAAATTAATTATCTTATTATTATTATTATTACTATTATTATTATTATTGTTATTATTATTATTATACAAAATTAATTATCTTATTATTATTATTACTAATTATTATTATTATTATTATAAATTTTGTACTTATTATTATTATTATTATTATACAAAATTAATTATCAACTAATTCCTACTCCCCAAAATGATTGGTATGTCTCCCTGTCAATTCTTCCTCAAATTACTTGACGAGAGAAATTCAATGCTTGAATTGAAACAAACCATCTTCCATAATAGAAACGATCCTTATTACCAATTTATCACTGGTGTCACAGCAAGTATAAAAGGAAAAACCTCCTAAGAGTCCTCGTAAAATAAAAAATAAAGACCATTTTTCATACACTCAATCAACTTCAGACACTTGCATCTGTAAGAGGAAAATGATCACACCTCCGATTGTGCCATGCAGAATAATTACTGAATTTTTTTTCAATCAGACGCTGGGTGTATTTCAATTCATCCTGTTCTGATCTATCCATCAATGATGCCACAAACCTTAAAGCAGGAAAAGAAGAAAAGGAACTAAAGTAAGTAAGTTGATATACCCAACGTAGAAATTTACATCACTAATGAAAACTATAACCTTCTATAGTTCCAAGCATGAAAATTTCGAGAATCAAGACTTTAGAACTTGTCCAAGAGCCGCAACTCCTTCTGTATTGAAGAATGCCCTCTGCTTAGAACCCATTTCCGATGATACCAGGCTCTATATGATTTAAAATTCAGTCTTAATGCATTCTCCATCTATTAACATCAAATTGATTCCTCAAAACAAATGCAGTACATATAAATAGCAATAATCATAATTTTGTTTTCAAGCTTCCACTTATCAAGTACTTAAGTTCAAACAGAAAGGAAAAAGAAACGGTACCAATCTAAGTTCTTTATCAAAAATGGATTTGACCAAGTCCGGATCTGAAGCGAAGTGAGTCAAATTATATTCAACAGTGAGTTTTTTGTAGTTCCAAGCCGTGTAAGATTCCGGATTGATCTCGAGAAACTCGGCGCTTAGCTCTACAGCTTCCCGCGTATAACTACAACAAAGAAGAATAAAAATAAAAAAAACCACCAAGACTTTAGGTTTGATTAGTTGAACCATGTCTGGAGGAAATAAGAATATTTAGCCAACACTTTTTATGGTGATGATTGGAGAGGAATTGAGATTGGAGGGCTCTCAATTTCTGGGCTTTATCAACGGATACTGTTTCATCCTTCGGCTTAAAGGGTTTGCGAGGCCGACCGTGCATTTTCACAGCTGAGAAGAACACCACACAAAATTCACAACTTTGGAGACAAGATATATAGTCTCTGTAAAATAACCGAGCATAGTGAAGCAAGAAATCAATTAAAAGGATCAAAACCCATGAGCAGAAACATTAGAATGAAAGTCAATCCTTATTTGTTTTGATTAGTTACCAATCACAAGCAATGGTCTTGACAGAGAGAGCTTTACAAGTCTGAATTGAGAGAGACGATGCAACGTGCAACATTTGAGGAATTACGCATAAAAATTTCAAGTAGAACTATAACATCTTCAATTACATCAATGTTAACAGTGGTAGGCATTAGCCTTCGTTCGTTTGAATCAACTTTCCAATTTGGAAAAAATTCTTCTGGAGAGAAAGACACCTTATTAGATAATTGCGTTACTAGAGACCTTCTCCAGAAGAAACAAGAGAAAGGCATCCAGTACTATATCACTGACTTTCACGCCTATATGTTCTTGCTCAGTACAAAACTATAAGCAAAAGAGTTTGACGTAATCTCCAAAAGCCATTTGAAAACAAAAACAGAATAAGAAGAAGAACTTGGTTACCTTCTAATTGAAACTTCCACAAACGACTAAAACAGTGGGAACCATCGATCACTAAGCTATACGCAACACAGATCTCAATCAATTCCCAAATAAATCAAAGAAAGATAAGAACCAGTTCCCCACCCCCAAAATGAAAATTATAAGAAAACAAAACGTGGCAGAGAAGCGGAACAAGCCAAAATGGCCTACAATCGAATTCTCATCCCTTCGGAAAACCCATTAACATAACCTAATCCCAATCCCTCACCCTATCGATACCCATTCCTCCTTCACCCTATTGATACCCATTCCTCCCTTACCTAATCGACATCCAAAATTGCATTGAAGTGGGAACAGAAGTGTGCATTGAAGTGGGAACAGAAGAGAAGATTCTGCAAGAAAAGAAATAACTTACCGTGTTATTAGTGGAGATGAAGCCACATGAAGGAGGAGACCTGGGGTTGTTCAATGGAGTAATTTTTTTTAGGTTTCATCAAAGATGTTAAACGAAGTTACTTTCGATTTTTTATTGTCTTGTCCGTCGGAAAAGAATTTTTTGTACCTTAATTTTGGAATGAATAAAATTTTTTATCCTTTCCCTCTAAAGACGGAACAAAAATGGGTGAAGATAATAAGTAAATAAGACAAAAGACAGAACTTTTGCGTCCTTGTCTACTATCCTCATCCTAGAGGACACTAACCAAATGTAGGGTTAGGCTATGTACTTGTGCTAGAAATAGGTTACTGTTTTTTAGAGTTGAAAAGTTAAGTTATATGTCAAGGTTCACTTTTGATGGTCATCTTCTTTAAGTTTCATTCCCACATACAGAGTTTTCCTTTTAACCCCTTCTAAAAGATTTCTCTGTTCTTCCTTCCTACACCAAGCCCACTTTGTTATTTGTGTCTTTTACCCTAAGAAAAACCTATCTTTATCTCATTCAAGTTGATGAACAAGTGATGCTTAGGAGTTAGGGCTAGTGTTTTTTTTTAATTATTTGAAGTGAAACTAAGTTATGCTTTAAATGTTATGAGTATTGTTAAAATGAAAATCAAATGTTGAAATATCTGTGTGAATGTCATGTTGTATCTTATGATTGATCATTGATGATGTATAATGTGTTATAGAGATGTTTTGGAACTTGATGTTGCATATAATGGAGTGAGGGTAAGTGCAAGTTGATGTTGCATATAATGGAGTGAGGGTGTGTGCAGAAAATTAAGATGAATGGGTACATGTTTGATGCTCTATATTTTTTTTGGGTTAAGGATCAATTATAGACCATGAGTTTTTTTGTGACTGATATATTGAATTAATTGGGTAAATGATGATGAGGAAATATAATGGAAGAGATAATTTAGGTAGAAGATGAGCTAGATGTAAAATATTGAAAGTTTGAAAATCTGAAAATTTTTCACTGAATATGCTCCAATCTTTTAGCCACAACATTTTCTCTAGTTGCTCAAACGAGATGATTCTTAATTTGAATTAACCTAGATATATATGGCTATATTTTGTATGAAGACATTGAATTTCAATTTTGTCTTTAAGAGTCTCAAAATTTCATGAAGTTGAGAACTGGGTGCAGTACATTGGGAGCTGAATGTAAAATTCGTGTTCTGATTTCCAAAGAAAATTTTGATTAATCTAGATAGATTTTGGCAAATTTGCCTTCTTAAGAGTTGTAGATCTTTCTTTTATCTTTCCAACGGTATATATTATGTAATTTTGGACGTCTGAGTCGAAAGTTATGATCTTTTTATGTGTGGAGATGCAAAAGTAAGACGATGGAAAGTAAGATAATACAAAAGTAAGACGATGCAAAGTAAGACGATGCAAAAGTAAAATGAAACAAAGTAAGACGATGTAAAGCAAGACGATGCAAAAGTAAGATGAAAGAAAGTAAGACAATGCAAAAGTAAGACAATGCAAAAGTAAGACGATGAAAAAGTAAGACAAAGTAAAGTAAGACGACGCAAAGGCAAGATGATGCAAAAGTAAGACAAAGCAAAGTAAGACGATACAAAAGTAAGACGAAGTAAAGTAAGAAAATACAGATGATAGAATTTGTCTTGGAGGTCTTCATGAAAATTGTAGCTCTTGAAGTCCTCTTTCGAACCATAGAAAGAACGCCTTAATCAAAAAATTTTAGAGAAAGTCATTATTGTTCCCCCGAAACAGGTTCAGTATGATTGAGGACAAAAACTGATTGGATTCTTTTGATCATAACTCCTTCTCTAGACACCCAAATGACTTGATTTTTAAACCATTAGACTTGTAAGACATTGCTCTACATCTCTACTAAAAAAAATTATAGCCCTCTAAATCAAATTGAGAAAGATTGAGTGAAAAAGTGGAACGGTTACAGTGAGTGTATTCTTAAATAGTATCAATTGATGTTATTCTACTAAACATACTTTAGTATTTTTATGATATCTTGAGACGATTTTTTATTTTTATTTTTGGTAAACTAGAGACATGTAGCTACAAATGGTATGAAGAACTTGAAATCTAATTTAGTCTCTAAGAAGTTTAAATTTCATATGGAATTTGTGCATAGTATATTATTTTGGACAAGAGCAGTCCAAAAGTATATCTTCCTATTTGCTGAACCAAGTTGAGTGATTTTGGTGCCAATGGATTCATAATACATAAAGGAATACTTTTCTAGAAGAGAGTATGACTCAATTACTTCAGCTTCACTTTCTGATTTAATGTGAATAGTAGATTTGAAAGAGGTGACTTGGAAAAACAAAGATGAGTTTTGTTATGAAAATGATCTTGTGATAAAATTGATGGATTGATACCTGGGGTTGTCATGAGCTTGCATTGTACATATTTCATTGCATTCATGTGAATTATTAAACACTTATGATTGTGTAGATTGTGATATATGCATATGTTATTTGTTATAGAGGAGCAATTGGAACGTCAACCCATAGACATTGCTGGAACTTCCATGCAATAGTTTCAGGAGCAGCCAGTAAGTAACCTAGACAATTTCTCTCAATTATTGTTTGTTAATAATTATGTTTGAATAATGAATGAATGTGAATGTGAAGACCTATGTGTTTTATCAAGTGATTGATTGTGTTACATGCATTCCATTTATTAATGCATAATCAGATAAGGGAAGTTGGGACTAGGTCAGCAATAATCAGATAATCAGATAATGGAAGTTGGGACTAGATAAGCAATTGTAATTTTGTTTATAAGAATGTTTGAATGATGTGTTGCATGAATTGAGTGAACCATCAATGATGGTTACCTCATTGAATTTGCAAAACTCACCAAAATTACAATGTTGTCTTTTTAGGACCGAGGGAAGACTCTAGCTATTGAGAAGCTCTATTACCGTGTAGATTATGATTTCACCAGAGAAGTCATGGCTCAAAAGTTAGTCAGTTGGGATTTTTGGATGGCTTAGATAGATTTGATATATTCTTCTCTTTCATGTAGTACTTTTGTACTAGGTTTTGTTGATATACATGCAGTAAAGGTTGAAAGACACAATGTAGACTTCCAAAAAAAAGAGGAAAAGTTGGTTTAAAAAATATTATGATTTCTTTTAAGTGAAGATTGATATGATGCCATTTGAAATGAGTGTAGTGATTGAACGTAGCTCACCCTTATCCTAGGATATGTGCCGAAATGATCTCTGGGCGTCCCGGTGCGTACCCTGTGGTAAGGGGGAGTTATATTTAGGTGGTACCAGAGCATAGTTAGCATCTATTGGGACATATAGAATGTTGGGCATGGAATATCTTGAGAAATGTAGAAAATGATTAAATTTATTGTTTGTTATAGGTCATCCGCTCTACGTGATCAAATTGATCAACCAGCTGACCAAGGATCGGTAGGAGCCAGTAGGGAGTCCTTGGTGCCTCGATCTAAGGAGATGCCTCTTAGAGTTCCTGAAAGAAGGGAGAGGAGGTATGATAGGCTACGAAAGTAGGGAGCTATGGACTTCTATGGCAGCACAGACCTTGTTGAGGCCGAGGGATGGTTAAAGAGGACGGAAAGGGTATTTGATCAGATGAACTGTGAGCCTAATGAGAGGTTCGATTATGTAATGTTTTTACTGTAGGGCCCATCATATCAATGGTGGAAGATTGTCCCACGTAGTACCCCCAGGCAATACCCCCAGGCCTTGTCAGTTGAAGTGAGAAGACTTTTTGAGGGTCTTCAGAGACAATTACATGCCTAAGATCTATCTGGACATGAAGATGTAGGAGTTCTTGGAATTGAAATAAGGCAGGATGTCAGTGGTTGAGTATGAGGTCAAATTCAATGAATTGATGGGTTATGCTACTACTCTGATTCCTGCAGAAGAAGACAAGTGTAGAAGGTGTGAGAATGGACTTAATATAGATATCAGAACAAGGTTGGCACGGTCAGATATGGGTACTTTCATTGAATTGAGAGCTGCTTCAATTAGAATTGAACAACTGATGAGGGAGAAACAAGTTGAGACTGGGCAAGGGTCTAGAGGAAAGAGGCCTAGTGAGAGTCAGGGCAATTCTGACAAGAGCTATAGTAAGCACCAGAACAGAGTATTCAGATCATCAGGTGGATCCAGGCAATCAGGAACTGGGCAGAGGAGTAGATTTTCACATATTGGCAGTGGAAGGGGTACGACTCTAAATCATTTTTTCGTTTGTGAGCACTGTTAGAAGAGGCATAGTGGTGAGTATTAGAGATTGACTGGAGCGTGCCTTAAATGCGGCTCTATGGACTACCAGATTATGGATTGCCCTGCTACTTTGGGAGCTCAGTCTGCTGTCAGTGGGCGATCTGGGAGTAATGCTACAGTCCAGCAGAGCAAAGGTGGTGGATCTAGACAGAGAGGCAGAGGGAGAGCTGGGAGTTCTTCCATGAGGATTGAGGGGCGGGGCAACCGACTGTAGTTACAAGCCAGGGTCTATGCCATGACTAGGTAGGAGGCCCAAGACTCACCAGATGTAGTAGTAGGTGCGCTTCTTGTTTATGACTTTGAGGCTTTTGCACTGCTAGATCCAAGATCCACACACTCCTTTATCGCACCGCATTTGGCATATAGATGACATTGTGATAGAGAGTTACTACAGTATGGATTGAAGGTGAGTATGCCAATAGGCAGTACTACAATTATAGAAGAGGTTTGTAAAGGATGCTTGATTAGGATTGATCAAGCAATTTTGGAGGCAAGCCTTATTATATTGCAGTTGAGGGAGATAGATGTGATCCGAGGCATGGATTGGGTTAGTGCCCATAGGTCCATCATGAACTGTTACACCAAGGAGTTAGTACTAGAATCTCCTGGTCAGTTGAGGGCAGTATTCATAGGAGTTAGTCTGGCAGTGTCAGCTAGGATGATATCATTCATGAGTGCATTGAGGTTGATGCAGGGTGGATGTGAGGCTTTTCTAACCCACATAATTAATATTAGAGTTGAGTAGAGTGTACAGGACATTCCAGTGGTTAGGAAGTTCCTGGATGTGTTTCCTAAAGAGTTACCTGGTTTACCACCAGATCGAAAAACGGAGTTCACGATTGATTTAGTTCCCGAAGCTGCTCCTATATCTAGTCCTCCATATAGGATGGCACCTGTGGAACTGAAGGAGTTGAAGACTCAGTTTTAGGAGTTATTAGAAAAAGGGTTTTATTAGACTCAATGTTTCACCTTGGGGAGTTCCAGTGTTATTTATGAAGAAGAAAGATGGGACTTTGAGGTTATGCATCAATTATAGGCAACTGAATCGGGTGATAGTGAAGAACACGTACCCGTTGCCTAGAATTGATGATTTACTTGATCAGTTGCAGGGAGCTCAGGTATTCACTAAAATGGACTTGAGTGCAGGGTATTATCAGTTGAAGATAGTTGAGGCTGATGTACTCAAGAGTGTATTTAGGAGCAGGTATGGGCACTTTGAGTTTTTAGTTATGCCGTTTGGGTTAACTAATGCCCCGATAGCTTTTATGGCCTTGATGAATAAGGTGTTTCAACCTTACCTGGATCAATGTGTAATTGTATTTATTGATGATATCTTGGTGTATTACAAGAGTAGGAAGGAGTATGCTGAGCATCTGATAGTCATTTTGCAGATCATGAGAGAGAAACAACTGTATGCCAAATTCAGTAAATGTGAATTTTAGTTAGATCAGGTCATGTTTCTGGAACATATAATGACTGAAGATGGCATACAAGTAGATCCAAAGAAGATATAGGCAGTGATGAATTGGGAAGCTCTGAGAAACGTGTCCGAGATTTGAAGCTTCCTAAGATTGGCAGGATATTATTGGAGATTTATCGAGGGGTTTTCTATGATCTTGGCCCCTGTGACAAGACTTTTGAGGAAGAATGTAGTGTTCATATAGAATGAGGAGTGTCAAAAGAGCTTTGAGGAGCTGAAGCATCGGTTGACTACTACATTGGTGTTGACCATTCCATCGAGGACCAGAGGATATGTGGTGTATAGTGATGCGTCGCATCAAGGATTGAGATGTGTACTGATGCAGCATGACAAGGTGATTGCCTATGCATCGAGACAATTAAGGTCTCACGAGATCAATTATTCGATACATGATTTATATCTAGCTATAGTTGTCTTTGCTTTAAAGATTTTGAGACATTATTTGTATGGAGAGACTTTCCATATATTCACTGATCATAAGAATTTGAGGTATTTATTGAGGCAGAGGAGATGGATTAAGCTACTGGCAGATGCTTTGAACAAGAAGTCTAATATCAGTACAACTCAGATTAAGTTATCGAGGATACCTAATTTGATACATTTGAGAGCTCTAAATGTGGAGCTGAATCTGGAGTAAGATGAGGCACTGATTGCTACTTTAAAGCTGAGACCGACGCTACATGAACGAATCGGGAAAGTCCAGGGCAAAGATCCTAATATAGTGAAGCTTATGGAAAAAGTGAAAGTGAAACCAGATTATGAGTTTGAATTGAGGGATGAGACATTATGGTTGATACAGAGTTTGTGTGTGCCTAATGTGGATGATCTGAGGAAGGAGATTCTTAAGGAAGCTCATATGACCACCTATGTTATGCATCCTAGTAGTACCAAGATGTATAACACATTGAAGCAACATTTTTGGTGGTCTGGAATGAAGAACAAGTGGCAGAGTATGTGTCTAAGTGTATGAATTGCCAGCAAGTTAAGAATGAACACCAGGCTCCAGTAGGGAAGTTACGTTCGTTGCCCATTTCGAAGTAGAAATGAGAATGGATCACTATAGACTTCATTATGGGATTGCTTAAGACTCTGAGGAGCATGATGTTATATGGGTCGTAGTGGATCGGTTGACTAAATTGACCCACTTCTTACCAGTGAGAGAGAATAACTCACTTGATAAGTTGGCCCAGAAGTATGTGAATGAGGTGGTGAGACTGCATGGGGTTTCAGTGTCCATAGCATCGAATAGGGATCCCAAATTTACTTCGAAGTTTTGAAGGAGTTTGCAGTCTACTATGGGTACTAAGTTGAACTTCAGTACAATGTTTCATCCTCAGAAAGATGGACAGAGTGAGAGGACAGTCAAGACTGTAGAGGATATGCTTAGAGCTTGTGTATTGGAGTTTAGAGGAGCTTGGGATCAACATATATTATTGATAGAGTTTGCCTACAATAACAAATACCACAGTAGTGTCGGAATGGCACCGTATGAGTCACTGTATGGTAGAAAATGTCGGTCGCCATTATATTGGGATGAAAAGGGCTTGAGAATGGTTGAAGTGCCAGAGTTGATACAAGATACAGTGGATAAGGTGAAGTTGATTCGAAGTCGAATCAAAACGGCTCAGGATTGACAGAAGAGTTACGTGGATCAACATCGATGTGATATGGAGTATAATGTGGGAGACTAAGTATTCTTGAGACTGTCGCCTTGTAGGGGAGTTTCAAGATTCAGTA